>ML394282.1:0-69249 GCA_005239525.1 Nicotiana knightiana | reverse complement strand
ATACAGACTGTAATCAAGGGGACATATCTCAAGAACTGGTCTATCAAGACAACCAAAGCCCGACGAGCCTCGGGGTAGCAAGACTAAAACAAGCATTATTTACTACTTATTTACTAAATGATTTTCCTGCATTTATTTTTAATTTCTGCAATAAAGATCTTCAATGTTCAAAACAATTATTCAATCTATCAAAGCATCTTTTAAATTTCTCTTACAAAATATGAATTTATTGCTATAGTTTTCCTCATTACTTTATTTATACAGCATTACTATTACTTGTCTTGATGAACTGATTACTGTGACATGCGATGAGACAATGTAGCAAACGGACATTGATTCAGATGAAGACGACATACCTGGAGAGATTGTTAAGGAAGTTGAGAACTTTGAGAACAGTCCTAAAATGTTAGGACTCAATATGTGTGAGTACGAGGCCTGCATCTTAGGACTCAATATGGTTGTTGACATGAACGTCCAGGAGCTGTTAGTAATTAGTGACTCAGACTTATTGATACATCAGGTACAAGGAGAATGGGCAACCAAGAATTATAAGATATTACCCTATTTGCATCACGTTCAGGAGTTGAGAAAGAGGTTCACAAAGATAGAGTTCCGGCATGTCCCTAGAATCTAGAACGAGTTCGCCGATGCTTTGGATACTTTGTCATCTATGATTCAACATCCAAACAAGAACTTCATTGATCCTATTCCGGTGAAAATCCACAATCAGTCAGCTTACTGTGCCCATATCGAAGAAGAAGCAGATGGAAAACCTTGGTTTCATGACATCGATAAGTACTTGGCAAAAGGAGAATACCCGGAGCTTGCAAATGCCACTCAGAAATGCACACTTCGATGGTTGTCTAACAATTTCTTTTATAGCGGTGGAATCCTATATAGGAGGACTCCCGATTTGGGTTTGCTAAGGTGTGTTGACGCAGAAGAAGCATCAAGATTATTGAAGGAAGTGCATGCTGGGACCTGCGTCCCACATATGAACGGTTTTGTTTTGGTAAAGAAGATACTCCGAGCTAGTTACTTTTGGATGACTATGGAAACAGACTGCATCCAGTATGTCCGGAAATGCCACCGTTGTCAGATACATAGAGATATGATAAAGGTACCTCCCAGTGAGCTTAATGCAACAAGTTCACCCTGGCCGTTTGCCGCCTGGGGCATGGACGTCATTTGACCAATCGAGCCTACCGCCTCTAACGGACACAGGTTTATTTTGGTCGCCATTGATTACTTTACTAAATGGGTCGAAGCAGTCTCCTAGAAAGAAGTTACCAAGAAAGTTGTGGTCGATTTCGTCCGCGACCGCATTATTTGTCGATTCGGAGTTCCAGAGTCAATCATCACTGATAATGGTTCTAATCTCAACAGTGACTTGATGAAAGCCATGTGTGAAACCTTCAAGATCAAACACAAGAATTCCACAGCTTACAGACCTTAGATGAATGGAGCCGTGGATGCCGCCAACAAGAACATCAAGAAAATACTAAGGAAGATGATAGAAAGGCATAAGCAATGGCACGGGAGGTTATTATTCGCCTTATTGGGATATCGCACTGCGGTTCGCACATCAACCGGGGCAACTCCCTATATGCTGGTCTACGGTACAGAGGCTATTATTCCTGCTGAAGTTGAAATTCCATCACTGAGAATTATACAAGAAGCTGAGCTCAGCGACACAGAGTGGGTAAAGAGCCGTTATGAGCAGCTAGCCCTCATAGACGGAAAAAGAATGAATGCAGTTTGTCATGGTCAGCTATATCAGAACAGAATGGCCAGGGTCTTCAACAAGAAAGTCAAGCCGAGACGATTCACACCAGGGCAGCTGGTGTTAAAGAAAATCTTTCCGCATCAAGATGAAGCCAAGGGGAAGTTCTCTCCCAACTGGAAAGGCCTGTACATGGTTCACAGAGTGCTGACAGGAGGAGCACTCATACTTGCAGAAATGGATGGAGAAGTTTGGCCAAAACCAATCAATTCAGATGCAGTCAAACGCTACTATTCGTAATCTTCATGTTTTCTCAATGATGTAAATTGAACTACGCCTGACCTGCTTCCCGTTTAAGAGGGGATACGTAGGCAACCCTATGGATTCGGTCACAATTTAATAAATTTTTTATCTTCCCCCATAATTGGAAACTGGGGTAGAATTTTTAGGACCCTCAAAATTCTAAAGCAAACAGCAGGCCAGAAGCATTCACCCAGCTAACTTTGAGGAGGACCCTCAAAATTCTAAAGCAAGTTCCGCCGATCGCCGCATGACCAAGAGTCAGAGGCATCCACCCAGCAAACTGGGGCAGAATTTTGAGGAGGACCCTCAAAATTCCGCAGCAGAAGAGGTTGCAATGTCTCAAGCCATGCCACATCGTCGGTTCATCTAAAAATTATTCTAGATTATATATTTCACTTTTACAAAATCATGCATATTTGTGGAAACAACTTGTTTAGCGAATGCTATCCCAATGATACAGACAATATCATCAGATTAAGCCAACGAGAATGCGAACTAACCTTCCCCCTTACAAAACTCACGATCTTTCTTTGGATGCAGGCACAAATTGCAGAAGCCCCAAACATATTATCCGCTCAAAGGACAGACATCTTTCCTCAAACTCATCGCACACGCCAACATTTATTATCAGCACAAACGATGCTTCATTATCACAATGCTCTATTGCAATTAACTCCAGCTAAGAATTTCTGTCGTCCTTCCTCGCATATTGCACAAGGCTACCTTTCTGCCTTCCGAGAATAAACGCTGTCTCCATCTGCATCCGCATCTTGTATAAGGCTACCTTTCTGCCTTTCGAGACTAAACGCTGTCTCTATCTGCATTCGCATCTTGCATAAGGTTACCTTTCTGCCTTTCGAGACTAAGCACTGTCTCCATTTGCACTTTATTTCCCACTTGCATAAGGCTACTATTCTGCCTTCCGAGGTTAAGCTCTACCTCCATCTGCATTTTATTTCCTACATAAGGCTACCATTCTGCCTTTCGAGACTAAGCACTGTCTCCATCTGCATTTTATTTCTTGCATAAGGCTACCATTCTGCCTTCCGGGGCTAAACGCTGCCTCTCGTTTATTTATTTTTTCAAAGGAACCATTGACTCTATCATTATCTACTTTTTTTATTTCCGGGCTAAGCTCTTCCCCTTTTAATTCACAAGACTAAGATCTGTCTTGTCCGCATCATACTATTGCACTTCTCATGGGCTGAAATATCGCCAACCTATCCAAAGGCGTCATCGTTCAGAGGCACCATCTTCATGGCCCGCGGATCCCTTTTTATCACTTTGCATATCATTATTCAAAGGCATCATGGTTCGGAGGCACCATCCTCATGGTCCGAGAACATCATTTCATAGCCTATGAATCCCGCATCAAGCGATTCATGGCCCAGGACATCATGATCTAAGGACGTCATCCTCAACCATCCAAAGACAACATTCATAGTCCAATGGGAATCTGCATCATGTTTAAATTACGCACAATCCATGCTTGTTACTCATTTGTAGGAAATCCGGCTTGGAACAGCCAGCCAGGCAAGAGCGGACCGCTCCAGTTCTCCTATCTACCCCGTAAACCATTTTTTACTCACCTTGCTTTGCACCGTGCGTCCGCCCTTATGAAACATTACCAGCACACTTTGTTGGTAACTCCTGAACTACATACGGCTTGATTCCTGTAAAACCAGGGATATGTAGGCAGCTCAGAAGCCAGGGTGTAGCCTAAATCTTTCATACTATTTGTCACTCGGTCAAAATTGGCCATCATATCTTTACCCGACAACTCTTTCATCCTTTCCGGGTAAAGAGGGGCAGCTATTGATACCCAATTTTTCCTCAAAATTATTTTAAACTTGCCTATATACCTTCAAAATCAGTTTTTATAACAATTGCTATTTTTCTATAATTTTCCCACATTTTTATTAATTTACCGAGTGTTTTATCTCTAATAATTGGTAATAAATTGTATTTCAAAATAATTTCAAAACATTTCGTGATTTAATATATCATTTTTGGTCTTATTAAGACCAAATTTATTTCACAAACTAGCCGATTTTTGTCACCATTTGACTATAATTGCAATAACTTTGCAATTATAGCCTAATTACTTATTTCTATGTTAATTTTGCTCAATAATTAGTCATTTATATTTTTATTACTAATTAATCATTTTAGCTTAATCTATTAAGCAGCAATTTCATTTTTTATAATTATTAGCCATTTTTTATAAAATATTTATCTACTTCTAATTGGGTATTTAACTTATAGCCATTTTTTTTATTTCCAATTTCAGTCTTATTTACCCAAACCCACAACCAAACTAAATTGACCCAACAACCCAAGGCCCAAGTCCTAAGCACCCGACCCAACCCCCATACTTGATCTGAACCGTTGATCATATGAGGTCAACGGTCCAGATTCAAGTTACCATAGTTAACTCAACCAAACCCCTCAATCGACCCCTCATTTTCCCAACCCCCGTCTCTCTCTATCCCTCTCTGTTACTCTCTAGCTCTCTCGAGAAGCTTCCTTGGCTTCTCTCCTCCGATGGGTTCTGTTCACCTTCTCCAGCCGGTTCTCTCACCGGAAGCTATGGTTCTTCACCACCTCTTGGTTACCTACCCATTTTGCACCGGTCCAGTGATACTTTTGGGCTCTCAAGAGAACCTGGAGCGGTCCAACTCATCTCCCATGGTCCCATGCCACTTTCCGGCCTCCCCGTCCGTTTGAGTAAGGATTACAACCTGTTCCGGCTTAGGCCGGTGCCGTCTTTGAGGTTCTTCCTACTTCTCTGGGTTCCACGAAAACCTAACCCTATGTCTTTCGATTTATTCTAGATCTACTTTAGATCTACAATATTATGAAGCTTCTTTCTATGTTTTTCTCTGAAAACTTTCATCTTTGAATGATCTTTCAAATTTAAAACTAGGGTTTCACAAACCCCTTTCAAAAATTGATTTTCTTTTAATTTAATTCTATGCTTTTCTCTGTTAACACGATTGATTCAAAGCTTCTTACCGAAAACCCCAACTTTTAGGGTTTTAGTTCGTCTTGTTTGCTATGTTTGGCCAATCTGTATGCTTCTTCTGGACTCTCTATGTGCTCTATGCTTCTTACTCTAAATCGTGGTTGGGGTTTCTGAACTTATACTATTCCTCTCGCTTAGGGTTTCTCTGAACTCTGGTGCTGATTATTTTTTAATAGGTCTGATTAATGGTTATTTATCTGATACCCTCTACTGATTCTGTGTATCTCTTCGCATAGCTGTGATATTTTCCTCGAATCTATTATTTTGTATGTTTTGTACTGATTTTTCGAATTGTTTCCTTGGTTGTGGTATACTTTCCTTGATTATACTTGATTCCCTGTGATTTTAATTACATTCGAGATTCCCTCGACTAACTTTCAGAGTTAAACTCATACTTTGCTTTATGAATATGCTATTAGTTTTTTAGTGGGTACTTTCCTTAATTATGTGTTGTGAACTTGGTCTTTATTACATACTCCATGCTTTTACTACCCCTATTATAGTAAAATCACTCTATTTGATTCCTTTCCCTGATTTAACTCTGATTGGCCCATTTGAACTTGACTCCCTAATTAAAGGGAGTCCAGGTCTTTAATTGATACTGATTGATTATTATTTCCATAATTATGTTAGACTAGTTACTCCTTTACATTATTTCTTTACTCGTTTTCAGAATTATAAATACCCTACTCTCTTTAGCATTAGACACCAATAGATACACGAACACATACACACAAACAACACTCATATTGCTCTGAACCCTCACTTGCTTTGTTGCATATTCTCTCTTGTTCCTCTAGCTACTTAGTCGGGTGAAAACCAAGACTGAGTAACTTATTGCTGCTCTATTGCACTGCATACTACTGTCCTATTTCTCTACTTCTCTGCACCTTGCTATTTTATTCTTACTCTTAACTGGTATGTTTCTAGTTTAAGTTTATAGCATCCAACTCAATATGTTTCTGTTTGTACTAAGGTTCCTGTTATTTCTCTTATGCTTCTACTTATGGTTCTGCTGCTTGCCTTGCAGCTAGTATATTTGCTTTGTCCATGTGACCTCTCTTTCCTTCTATGTTTAGCATGTCTACTTGTCTATGTGATTCCCCTTTCCCTTTAGTCTAACATGTCTATTGCTTTTCCTTGTATGATTCACCATGATTCTGCCTGTGACTGCTCTTCCTCTTATTTCAGCCAGTCCAGTATTCTCTTATATGTTTCCATCATGAATCTGCCTGACTCCCGACACTATAAGCATGTACCCCCTAATACTTAGTTATTATGTAAATCCTAATCCCGGACCTAATATGTGACTCTGTTTGACACCCCTCAGTCTAATGCTGTTAGATTCCTGGCATGAACATTCTGTGATAACTAGGCTGTGATTGTTTGAACCCTATAGCACTATCCTGAGGACTATTTGTGTGCAAGTCTGCTTCTACTATGTTACTTATTTGTCCCCCAGTTCCCCCTATCCCTGTTTGTGTTTGCTTCTTAAACCATGTATGTTCTGAGTTGCTGATTGGCCTGTTTCTTTCTTCTTCAAACAAGTTTTCATAAAAAAAACTCTCATGTTGTTCTCTGAAGCTATTTTCAAAACAGTTATTTCAAAAGCTATTTTTCAAACTCAACTCTTTTTAAACTATAGGCACATCTCACTACTTTTAGTTCTAAGTTCAGCCCCCTCCGTGTGAGCACTGCCTTGGGGACCATTTGAGTACCCATTGAAATATGACACACAAGGCTGGCATTCCACACTGCACTTACTCATTCCTGGCTAGGGTACTTGGGTGTGAGCACTGTCTGGGATCCTCTGAGATCCTTAGGAACTCTGACACACCTTGGTTACAAAGGGTCATGGCATATGGCATGTTTGGATCTGGATACTTTGGCCTACTGCTAGGCTCCCTATAATAACTTTTTAATTTTCTTATTTATTTTTGTGTAATTTATGCAATGCTGGTCTGTAATAATTAATTGTAAAAATGATTCTGGGGCTGGATAGTGAAATGGGTGGGATTATGCATGCTTCGTATAACTATGGGTAGAAACCATGCTTATAGGGTTTATTATCATATGTGTGCAATAGTCACATTCTTAGGAGTACTTGCTATGCATGCATTAGATACCATGTTTTAGGTCTATTGATTTCAACATGTACACCCTAAATCATGGCCGCTTAGAGAATAATGTTTGTAGTTAAACAACCAGTAAAAACTGCTATAATTCCTACATCATCTTTGCAAATGCCTCACTTAAAAGTCCTGTTACTAGTTAAAATAACTATAAAAAATGGTTGTTATAATGTTATTGTCTCTGCATCTTCACGATCACCATGTCTAGAAATCTTGTTTTAGGTTAAAAACATTAATCGTCAATATTTTCATTAGAGACCATGTTACCTTAGGAATTCATTCTCAGCATGTTCATATTACCTATGCCAAACTCTTGTGTTAAGGACATACTGTTGTGAACATTTAGAAATCTTGTGTTATGTTCTGCAATTAACCACAATTACGCCTTTATATGTTCTGTTTCGAGCCAAAAGATGCGTAATAAGTAAATCTCACTAAAATAGATTTTGATTACTGAAAATGTTTTGTGCATTTTAAAACAGCATGCATAGGTTTGCATACTCAACATCATGCCTGCATTTAGATATCATGCTTCGTAGGACCTGCATCCATACTTGTTAAAATACTCACTCTTTTTTATCACGACTAAGTCTAAACAGATCCATCCTGACTATTCACTATTTTCTGAGACTAAACAGGATAACTGGAGTATTTTTAACCCGCCTAGGCAAGCCTTAGTGATTAAGCTTATTAAAACTGGAAAAACTGTCTCTTTGTATTGTTTGGCTAATTACAGATCAAAATTCATAGTCTAAAACTGGTAAAAAGACCTCTTTTGAAACTCAGTAATCAGACTGTCATGCTGTAGTATTCTTACTTAGACATCCTGCCTTAGATTCTAAAATTCAAAGACCTCTTTGTGTTTGTCGTGCTAATTATGTGTATTAATTTGTGGAGGAATTCATGAGCCTCATATCTGCTCCTGTATGTCCCCTATACTTGCAGTCCTAAATGTTTTATTTGTCGCTTAGAATTTTGTCCTTTAAACCTAGGGGTTCAGCCTAGTACCTACCCCTTTAGGAATAATAGTCCTAGCCTCCTCCAGGACTGATAGGATGGGACAGGTAATATCACGCAATAAGTTTCGTGACCAGCACACGCGTTTTAAATACCTTCAGGGGGTGGGCAAGGGTAGAATATGGATATGATGACCGGTGCGCTAATACCATGTGTAGCTCTGCCTATCGGGTATTGCATTGATGTGATCCGTATTACTTTAAACCTAGGACATTTTCTCAAATTTTTACTTTTAGTTTCTTTTCAAACTTTCAATAAAACTCCAATACTTTGTTTGAAATCCCCTCTTATGTGAGCCTTGCTTGTTATTTGTTTATTTTCCGAATTCACGAAACCATTTGGCCGGGACCCACAGTTGTGGATCCTGAGGGGTGCGTAACACCTTCCCCTTGGGATAACTTCTAGCCCTTACTCAATCTCTGGTAATGCAAACTAGTTCATGAGTTAACTACTCAAGGTGCCCTAACGCACCATAAAAATCGTTAGGTGGTGACTCTTCCTTTAAACTTCTTCCTTCAAAAGGAGTTTGTCCAAAATGTCAAGAACCCGATCTCTCCACACCTAAGTTTTCTGGGGGAAAAAGGGGGCGCGACAGAAGGATTGTACCACATATTTATACTTGTTTAATTCGTTTACTTACTCTGCCTCATATCTGTTTACTTCTTGTTGTATCTGTCTTATCGGACCACTAATAAGTGTCGATGTCAACCCCTCGTCACTGCTTCTCTGGGGTTAGGCTAGATACTTACTAGGTACGTGTTGACTTACGTACTCATGCTACACTTGATGTACATTTTTGTGCAGGTATATATATGTCTGGTGATCTTTTGGGCGCAGAGGCGTGGCTATTGCGGGGACTTGCCATGAACTGCATTTTGTATTACGTTCCGCAGCCTGCAGAATCTCCATCGGGGTTGTTTGTATTTCTCCTGTCTAATTTGCATCTCAGACAGATGTTGTATTTTATTTTATTCCCTAGTTGATGCTCATGCACTTGTGACACCAAGTTTTGGGGGTGCTTATGGGTGGTTCATTATTGTAGTCATGGAAATATTACCAGTTACCTTGTAAAATTCTATTTCTTACTACTTAATTGATGAAAATTATGATTTCAAAAATACTAAAACGAGTAATTAAGTTAATCATCCACTATTGGCTTGCCTGACGGAGGTGTTAGGCGCCATCACGACCTTTAGTGGATTTTGGGTCGTGACAACAATATGTCATGTAAGTTTTTATTTTTGTGTTTAATCCGAAGTTTTTCATACTGTTTTTTACTTAATTATACGATGTTTTATGTGATGTTTTTGTTCTGTATTTTGCTGAACTTCAGCATTGTTTTTTGAGCTAAAGTTTTTGTTCTGTGTTTGTAAAACTACAACATGTTTTGTTTATAGTTTTTGTTCTATCTGTGATGAACTTCAGTATTCTAGGAGCTGAAGTTTTGTTTGTGTTTTGTAAATAAAGTATGTTTCGTCTGCAACTTTTGTTTTGATTTTTATGAACTTCAACATTCTTGGAGTTGAAGTTGTGTTTGTATTTGTAAAACTATACCATGTTTTGGCTGAAGTTTTTGTTCTGTATTTGCTGAACTTCAGTATTCTTAGAGCTGAAGTTTTGTTCTACATTTGTTGAACTTCAGCATTCTTAGAGCTGAAGTTTGTTCTGTGTTTCTATTTTTTGAAATTAGTGTGTTGTTTCTATTTCTATACTAGAGGGTAACGAGGGAGGTTAAAAGCCATGCAATAGAATAAAGACGCATGATCGTGAAACAAGTTGTTCAAGAGTTTCGACGGGATGAGCGATTTGCTATTGTGGACGAGGTTGTGAAAAAGGTCAAGGTAAGCATATTTATAGAGAAGTATTTTTTTCCTATTAATGTTATTCTTTTATTCAGATTAATCATTGTTACTAATTTTTTATAGGAGTATTTTGATGAGAAGTTTGAAAAGTTGTTTAAGATTGTCGACAAATCAAAAGGATGAGATGATGGCAATGCAGATTTTGAATTGATGAACTATCAAAAATATGATAGGATGAACGAATCCTTTGAACCTCAATCGGATATTAATTCTGCTCATGATGCATTGCATAGGCTTGCCTCTCGAGGTCCTGTTTGAAAGGCAGTTCGCGAGAACCTGTCTGGATTGAGTGATCCTTTCTCGGGCAGCTACTGAGACATAGGTTGGCACGAGCTTCCCTTGTCATACCTTCATTACTATTACTAAGAAAAGTAAGTAGGAATTTGTCCTAGATAAACTACTGATCTAGCTCTTTCGCATCGAGGAAAACCCTTATTTCCTCTTTCAGGTCAAGAGCCCTTTGCTCAGACGAAAGAGGGGTCTTTGTCAAAGCCGATGCTAGTAGTTAGATTCAATATTCAAGAGGTGAGGAAGCAACACTTGAAGGCCACTTTCAAGTATTCGAGGAGGTTCAATGTGATGAACAACAAGTTGAAGCAGAATATTCTAATGTTGATAGACTGAGCAAAGTTGTTGGATATGATGAACAATTATCAACCAAGAATGTAGGAAGCAAGAAAGGTGCAAATGATGAAGTTGTCGGTATTGAAGAACATGTACCAACCTGTGCTTTGGGTACCTATATTGCAAAAGGCAATGTGTTTGCGGATGCAGTTATGAACCTGTTGGTATTGAAAAACACACACCGAGTGATGTGGGTACTCCTATTGGGAAATGCAATGTGTTTGCGGAAGCATTAGCTATTTTTCAAGAATATTTAGGTGCAAAGACACAGGAAGTTGCCACTACAAGTATAAATATATCCTATGGATATGTGCGTGTGTGTGTGTGTGTGTGTGTATGTATATATATATATACACTTTTTTAGGTCATTGATTCCCCCCTCTATGAATATGTGGTGGAAGTTCAAAATAGTGGTGCTTCAATTGATACAACTCAAAAACTCTCCGATGATGCTGCATTGCATGAAAATAGAGTCGAGAATATTCTTCCGCAGAATACTCCAATGCTCCCCGAGGATGCCGCACCATTGAATGAAACGGAAGCTGCTGAGATTGACAAAGGTATGCAGTTTGGCGATAGCACAGTGGAAGGCAAACATCAAGGTATTCTATACAACACAAATTTATTACATTTGATCCAAGTATTTATTTTCAGCTTGAAATTTTACATACCTTCTTTTATTTTTCATGCTTTTTGATGATTATTCCAAAAGACTCGATGCAGCCGAAAAATAAATTGGTGAGCTCATTCGGTTATATGAAAAAGGATAAATACATCTGTTCACACATGTTGGCTCAAAGAAAGTGTCTTTGTAGTATTTCAAAATTTAGTCAGTATTATTTAATATTATTTTTGCATGAAGATATAGGGATATCTGCGGGTAATGCAAGCAGATACGTTGGTATGCAAACACCATCTATGTCACAACACTTAGACCAGGTAGTTATTTGTTGCAATTCGATTACAAGGTGTTTTTTTGCCTAATGTGTGTTTGTATCAGTTGTATTTATGTATATATTTTCCTTGTTTTTTTGCAGATCTCATATGATGCATCACAACTTATTCCAAATCCTAAGAGAAGGAAGGTGACCAGTTCTCCTAATGTTTTGCGTGACACCAGTGATATCCCCAACTTTAATTTATGTTCATTTTCGCTGGGTGTTACATAAGAGGCTGGTTCAAAAGGTAATTCCGCTGTTGTTGTTGTTGGTGAAGAGAGACAAGAACATCATGAACAACAGGGAGTTGGTCAAGTATCTTCCCTATGGCTGTGGATTTTTCCCTACTGCTAAACCACATCAGTTAGTTGCAACTGAGCAACAGAAACAACAAGCAAAAAGAAAACCAGCTAAAGTAGGGAAAAAGATTCGTATGGAGAGTATTTGGTTGAAATCTCCTTACGTCGTTCCTAAACAAAAGGCTAGGGGAAAGATTGGAAAGCAGGAAAGTCTACACGAAGGTGTCCCTTCCATTATGTCAATCAAGACAGTGGATTGATGCAGAGATTTACAAACTAGCTGAAGACGGATGCCAGGGAATATAATTCCAAGCCATTTAGATTAGCTGAAATCGATATTCCAAAGTCATTCTTTATTGAGCTTGTGGACCCTACCTCTGACCTTGCGGATGAAGTAAGTTATTAAGTTTATTTTTTGAATTGGTTATGAACTGTATTTCCTAAAACTTCAGCCTTATGTTTGTTTTAAAGTTTTTGTACTGTAATTTGGTAAATTTTAGACTTATGCATGCTTAAGTATTTTAGTTCATTTGCTAAAACTTCATACTAAAAGATGCTGAAGATTTTGTCCTACAGTCTATTGTTTAGCAATGAGTTTTTCCCTAAAACTTTAGACTAAAAATGCTGAACTTGTTTAGCTCATTTGCTAAAACTTTAGACTAAAAATGCTGAACTTTTTGTCATGCAATCTCTAGTTTTGTAATTTTTTTCTAAACTTTAAATCAAACATGCTGAAGTTTTTTAGTTTATTTCCTAACACTTCATATTGAACATGCTTAAGTTTTTGTCATGCTATTTGTAGTTTTGTAATGAGTTTTTTCTAAACTTCATACTTATGCATGCTGAATTAGATAATGGTTCTGAAACTCTAGAGAGCAACTAGGACATAACTATAGAGAATATGAAGACACTCTATGTGAATATTTTCGATAGAGAATAACTTGTAAATGAAAAAAAATATATGTTATTTTTTCAATAATGTAAGTGAAACAAAATTGGATTTGTGAGTACACATTATTTTTTGTTAATTTTGTGATGTCTATATTTTATGTTTCTGTTCTATTCGTGTTAACTAGTCTGAAGTTGTCTTGGATTGTATCAAATACTTTTGTCTCTTTTATCATGAACATAAGCATGTTTTGTGAAACTTCAGCATGTTTAGTCTGAAGTTTTAGCAAATGAACTAAAAAGCTTCTGCTTGTTTAGGCTGAAGTTTCAGATAAAACTCAAAACAAAATAGTTGGGTGTAGGACAAAACTTCAGCATGTTTTGGTATGAAGTTTTAGCAAATGAACTCAATAACTTCAGCATCCACTAGCATGAAGTTTTTGCTTCTATGTAAGCTATATTAGCATGAAGTCTTAGCTTCATCATGTTTAGTTTGAAGTGTTAGGAAATGAATAAATTTTTTTTAGCATGTATAAGTTTGAAGTTAAGCAAAAGCTCTGTAGAAAATTAAGTACTGTAGGAGAAAACTTTAGCATGTTCAGTCTGAAATTTTAGCAAATAAACTAAATAACTTCAGCATATTTAGTCTGAAGTGTTTAGGGAAAAACTCATTGCTAAACTACAGACTGCAGGACAAAACTTCAGGATATTTTGGTATTTTTTAACATGAAACTTATCTTTTTTGTATTTACCACCTACTTTATATCTTTTACCACCTACTTCATCTTATATTTAATTTGTCTGACCATATAGTAAATGACATGAAAAGTTACTTTTGCATTTACAAATAGTAAATGGATTCTTTCAATTTCATTATGTGAAACTTTGGCTTTTCAGGCTGAAGTTATTTTTTTACTATAGAAAAACTGTGGACTTATTAGGCCGAAGTTACATTTCTTTTTGTATTTACCACCTACTTGTTATCTTTTATCACCTACTTATCTTGCTACATTCAATTTCTCTGAACGTAAAATAGCAAACAAACCTGAAAAGTTACCTTTGCATTTATAGATATTAAATTGATTAGTTGCACACTTTGGCTATATTAACAATCTCTTCACTTGAAAATTTGATAGTCATCCATAGACTTTTATCTTATTTCTTTAAATTTATATTCATCCATAGCCTTTTAGATTTTTTAAAGAAACATTGTTTGATGATAGCGGAAGTAGGAAGCTTACAATGGATGAACTTATGCAGAAGTGGGAGAGTTTAAAGTCTAATTGGAATAGTAACATACCAATGGCTAATCTTATGCAGAAGTGAGAGGAAATAAAGGCTGATTAGAAAAAAATCAGACCACAGTTTTTGCCGATGAATCATTCCAGAACAGGCTAAACCTCGAACGCAGTTGTGAAGGTTATTCAACCTCGTTCAACAAGGTTGGCCAACAGTTTGATTCTTTTAAGTTTCCTATCAGGGACGACTATGCCAAGATGGAAAATAGCTTGAACATTCTTCCTTAATTTCAGTTGCATGATCAATTCAACAAGTTGAAGTGCGATCTCATGAGACTTTGTGGTATTTTTCCCGAGTATCCTATAATTATCTTTGATTCAGATGATGATGAGATATATCGAGAAATGGAGGAGTACTGTTCTGACGATGGTGGTGATGCTTAGTTTTTTAATCCCTTTTTTTATGTTTTTCTACTGTGTTTTTGTTAATATATTTTATGGCCCTTATTGATGGCTTAAAACTTCACACTAAACTTGCTGACGTTTTGTCCAGCAGTCTGCAATTTTTGTATTGAGTTTTTTCGAAACTTCATAGAAAACATGCTGAAGTTATTTAGTTCATTTGCTAAAACTTTAGACTAAACACGCTGAAGTTTTGTCCTGCATTATGAATACTTCATGCAGAAAAGTGTAGTTTTTTATTAGATATGTGTGTGTTGTGTGTGTGTTAAAGATATGTATTTCGCTTACAATTTTTTCTCGCTGAAGTGATAGCGTACTTTTTTAGAATGCAACCAAACCCGTAAGCCGTCAACAAAAATGAGTGATTTAGACTTCAAACAATATATAAACGAGTATTTTTCAATTCAAGAGCTTATTCTCTTTATTTCTATGAAAACAACCACATTTCATATATATCATTCAATAATGAAAGTCCAAATTCAGAATATCTATCTTCCTTTAGAATGAATTTTTGTCCAAGGATTATTGAACGTTGGAGTATTTTTCAGCGTGTTTCTTGGAATATGGATGAGGTGCTGGAGAAGACAAGCAAGTTGTTATGTTATGCCCAATTTGTTTACAACGGCTGCATTTGGTTTACTTCAATGGTACTAATTCAGTCGGCAGGGATATACCTCTTCTTTTGTCTTCTTCCTTGAAGAATCTTTACATTAGGAAGTTTTGTGATTTCAAATTCTACATTTTGTGGTATATCCCATAAATTTTGATCTCCCACGGTATTGATATGTCCTTCATATGTTTTGAACCATGTTTTCCTTGAATAACACTTTGAGCAGTAATCAGATTTTTGCAAATATCTCTTATTGATAGAAACAATTGTGTGTGGACTGGGCAATTCATCAAGTTGGAATTCCAAGTAGTCAGAAATTCTCTTCTTTAGTTCCTCAATGAATTTCATTCCTTCATTATTTATTCTAAACAACATTGAATAGAGGCTGAACACCTTAGAAGGAATAAAAAAGTACAAAAAACTATATTAGTGTATTTCCAAAAGAAAAAGTATAAGTTTTTTATATGTAAGCAGTAAATCACTACAACAGATATAAAAAGCTGAAGTGATTATGTATTAGTAAATTACTTCAGAGAAAATATGCTAAAGTAAATTCTGAAGTTTATAAATATAATTACAAACATTTTGCAAGCCAAGTTTATCTTCTTATTCATCTCTTCTTCCACCCATATTGATATCTGTGAAAAGTTTTATGTGCTTTTTTTCTCCTTTTATAAAACTACTCTCCCAGCTTTTCTTGGATGAAATCTAACATTCTTAAAACATGCATCTCTCCCGCATTTAGTAACACGGAATTCATTGATTCTACCATGTTTGTTGTCATCATATTATAACATCGCAGTGAGAACCATGATCGAGCCCATCTCTCTGGAGGCTCTTCCATTATGTAATTGTATATTTTTCTTGTCAACACTTTTGATCTGGGACATTAACTAAGAAAAATCATCACATTTGTATGACCTTGTAGTACTTTGAAAAAGATTTATTACCGTGCTTTTTGCATGTCTTTGCTTTAAATTCTTCTCAAAGTGATAGAGGAAGATACCATGGTGATCTTCAGGATAAATTTGTCTAATCCCATTTTTGATCGATTGGTTTCTATCTGATAAGAAAACCAGTTCATGGCAGATTTCAATTGCTTTTCTCATTTTCTCGAAGAACCAAATGTATGCATCATTTTCTTCTGAATCTGCTACACTGGAAGATAGAGGAAAAAATTGATTGTTTGCATCCTTTGATACATCAACAAATAGAACACCACGATATTTTAACTTTAAAAATGTTGCATTTACTACAATCACGGGCCTACAGTAACCCCAAAAGGCTATTGATGCCGCAGGAGCAAAGAACATGTAAGCAAACTTGTATAGGTGAAACACAAAAAAATAAATCATAAGGTGTGAAGTTTTCAAATAGGAACATGTGAAACTTCAGACTGGTGGTTATTATTTTTTTTCTTACCGATTTTGGTCATCTTTTTTTAGCTAGTGTACGCCCCTTATGCACCATCGTGTGTAGGTATGAAGAAAGAATCTGGTAATTCTCTTCCGGTGTTCCTCTTATGTAAGCAATAGCTTTTTGAATAGCGCATTATGCCTTGTGATATCCAATGTCAATTTTTCAAATTTCATATTCATTTCACTTTCTACACAGACTGGTGTAACCTCATTCTTTTTATCCCAAACATGTTCTATAATTTTCTCACTTATAAAATTTCATGTAGCATTCTTCTGATCTGATTTTATTGCATCAACCGAGCATTCATGGTTGTTATGAAATTTTATCATCCTTAAAAGTGTGGAATTTTTTATTCTGGTAGCACGTACATTCCAACCATATTTTCCATGATGCATATCAGCTCATATCTCTTTGAACATGATCTAAAAACATTAAATTCAACTTTTTGGTTTATCTCCAAGCTGCAGAAAAATTTAGGCCTCATTTATTTTTTAAGATTAAGACGTCTGAATCTGAATACACATCTAAATATCAAGATGTATATTAAAATTAAGACATCTGAATCTGAATACACATCTGAATATATTAAGATGTGTATTAAGATCAGAATAGAAATAATTAAGACAGTTTGATTTTTAACATCTGAATGTATAAAATTTATCTTTATTTGAAAATTAATAAACATAAAATTCAAATGAAATACTAACTAGTCTAATATTCTATCAATAAAATATATAGTTTTTTAAAATATGGTAGTTGTGGTGGTGATGGCTAATGGGTGAATGCCGACTAGAGGCGGTGGTTGGTGGTTTTTTGGTTGGTGATGGTGGTTCATGCTAGTAGTGATTGGTAGTGGTGGTGATTATGATTGAGAATGTTGGTGGTGGGTGGTGATAGTTAATAATGGCGGATGGTGGTAGTAGTTGTGCTGAGACAGGTGGTGGGTGAGTGGTGGTAGGTTATAATAATGGGTAGTGTCGGATGTGGTTGTTGATGGTGATGGGGTGGTCAGTTGTGGTAGTTGAGTGTTGATTGTGGAAGAGAATGATATATGGTGGTCGGAGTGGTGGGGATAGTGGGTGGTGATGGTCGATAATGGTGGCGGCTATGATTGAGGATGATGGTGACGTGGTGGTGGTTGAGTATAGTGGTGGTGGCGGCATGGTGGTAGTTGATAATGGTAGGCGGTGGCGGCAGTTAATAATGAATATGTGATAGCATCTTAATGAAATTAAGTCTCTGTTATAGATCTTAATCATACAGACCTATTTAGATCCATTAAGTGGTTGTGAAGTAAAAAAAAACAAAAACACTTAATGATTAAGATTCAGACTTAAAAAACAAACGCACTTAATATCTACGATCTGAATGATTAAGATTAAGATTCAGATCTACATAGTCATGATCTTCTTGTTCTCAAAAAATGATCCTACTTTTACTTCCTCAGGCAATGCATCGTGCCTAAGTATTTTACACGGTGGAGATTCTTTCCACTTTCTCCTCACTCTTTTTCTTGATAGCTCAGAAGGAGTAGAAGTTTCAGCAATTTCTTCAATTGTATTTGATGTTATCGGTATAGTTTTTGTATTTTCTTCATCTTCGTTATCGCTTATCATTGTAGGAGATAACAAAAAAAACTTTGTTGGATTGTGTGTTGATTGTCTATTTGCATTATTAGCTATCCTTCTTCTTGTTGGGCCTCACCAAACTGGAATGAATTTATTGAAGCGACATGTAATTCTTGCAGTGTTCCATATTCTGATCAGTTGTAATGTTAGAAGGTTGTTGCTCGTTGTCTACCTCCATTATTGGTTGCTTTCCTTCATGTTTATAATCAACAAGTTGTTCTGAATTTATTTTATGTGCAAGAGATGGTTCAAATGTTGCAGATTCTGAAGCAGCTATACTGTCAGAAGGTAGTTGTATTTTTTCGATGACAAAATGGCAATTCTTGAAGGCTGAATCAGTTGTTAGAAAATGTATACAGGTTCTGAGTTCTTCATCTGAAGTTACAAGCATCCCTTTGCTTGTATTTTGTTTGATATCAAACCATATTTTTAGTGAATATTTGGTTGAATCAAAGTCTGTAACTTCACTAATTTTCTTTAGGAAAGTATTGAATGATACTTGTTTATTAAGATAAACAAGTTTTGTATCATGATCAAAGTATTTATAATCAAAAGACCACCTCCCATTGAAACTAATAACAAGGCAAATCAAACTTGTCACGACCCAAATCTCACTCCGTAAGATGTCATGACGGAACCTAATCTCTACGACTAGGTAAGCCTAACAAATTGCAGAAGAGTAGCATGAGTACACCACAACAGTACCCAGTAAGAGCCAAGACTAAACTCGGTAGATTAGTGATGAGGTCAGGTCCGGGCCCTATTGGGGTATAATAATAAGACAGATGATATAATAGAATGAAGAAAGACGGAGAATTTTACAGAAATAATTCACTGGGAAATAATAACACAGCACAAGGAGATAAACAATAGGGGAGCTCCCGAGATACCGTCTTGTAGTCTCAAAAGTAAATACTCGACAGAGAATCTCCCGAGATACCGTCTCATAGTCCCAAATGTATATATGCCAGGAGATATCCCGAGGTAGTGCCTCGTAGTCTCAAAATTAAATGTGTAGGGGGATCTACCGAGGTACCACCTCGTAGTCCCAAAAGTAAATGTGCAGGGGGATATCCCGAGGTACCCTCTCGTAGTCCCAAAAGTAAACACACAGCTCAAATCCGTGCAAAAAGAAATTAACATCAAGAATTCTACAGCTAAGGTTGATACAAATCAAGTAAAGCTAGGAATTCAACTAAACATGTTGCACATATTTCAAATAAGTATTTAAGAAACGTAGACATGTGAAATTAGACTAAACAGGATAACTACACATGCTGGTATAACTCAATTAAGGTGTACCAAGCTACTACTCAACGAAAAATAGAATTTTACAACAATAAGCCCGTGTACATACTCGTCACCTCGCATACACGATGCTCACATATCACATAAGTATCACAACGGTACCAAATCCGAAGGGGATCCCCCACCCCCACCCCCATAAGGTTAGGCAAGCCACTTACCTCGAACCAAGATCAATCAATAAGAATGCCCTTTCCTTGATTATCCGACTCCGAATGTCCCAAATCTTGCCAAAAACCTTTACATACCATAAATACAACTATAATTGACTAATCTAATTATTGAAATCAAGACTTTAACAAGATTTGGAAAATCGCCCCAAAAATTCGACCCGGACTCACGTCTCGGAATCGAGTAAAAGTCACAAAATACGACACCCATTCACCTAACAGTTCACTCATAGCAAAATTACTCAAATCCGGCGTCTAAATCTCAATCTAAACTCAAAAATTTGGTTGAAGAACTTTTTCGATTATACCCAATTTTCTCAGCCCAAATCCGAAATTAAAGGGTGGAATTAATGATAGATTAGTGGGATATAATAAAAAAATAAGTGAAGAATCATTGCCCAATCGATGCCTCTGAAACTCCCTCAAACTTTCGTCCACATCCGAGCTCTCTATCTCAAGTTATGTTAAAAATGGCTAAACCCTAGATTTTGAAATGTTATATTCTGCCCAGTGATCCCTTCTTCGCGAAGGCGAAAGAACCATCGCATTCGAGATACACAAAATTGCTTCAGTCCAAAATTCTTCATCGAATGCGATGACCTAATCATGAATGCGAAGTTTACTCAGCTCAACCCTACGGGAATGCGGGACAATCATCGTGAACGGTAGGTAAATTGCGTGGGGACTCAGTTGACCAGCTATGTCTACGCGAATGAGGAACCTTCATCGTGAATGCATAGACTTGTTACCTCAGAGCTTCATGAACGCGGGATCTTCATCGCGAACGCGAAGCACAAATCCCCTCCTTTCTCCAGTTCCTCTTTGCAAATGCAGAACTCCCCTCTTGAACGCGAAGAAGGAAACCAATAACTCGAAACACCAGAAATTCTGCAACTTCGACAAGTTCAAATTCATCCGTTAACCACCTAGGATCCACCCGAGGTTCGCGGGACTTCAACCAAACATACCAAAAAGTCCTATACCACCATACAAACTTACTCGAGCCCTCAAATCACGTCAAACAACAACAAAAATACGAATCACACTCCAATTCAAACTTAATGAACTTTGAAACTTCAAACTTCTACGGCCAATGCTGAAACTATCAAATCACGTCTGATTGACCTCCAATTTTGCACAGAAGTCATAATTGACATTACGGACCTACACCAACTTCCGGAACCAGAATTCGACCTCGATATAAAAAAGTTCACTTCTGGTCAAACTTCCCAAAAATTGAACTTCTGCCATTTCAAGCTTAATTCAGCTACAATCCTCCAAAACACAATCCGAACATGCTCCTAAGTCCAAAATCACGCAATGAAGCTAACAAAACTGACGAAACTCCATTCCGAATCTATCTTAACACAGTTCCAATTATGGTCAAAATCGTAGACCTTAAGCTTTCGTTTTACGGACTAAGTGTCCTAAATCGATCCGCAACCACAAAGAAAACCACCCGGCAAGTCACATAAGCAGAAAAAGATACGCAGGAAGCAGTAAATAGGGGATCGGGCCTATAACTTTCAAAACAACCGGCTGGGTCGTTACATCCTCCCCTCTTAAAACAATCGTTTGTCCTCAAACGAGTATAGAGACATACCTGAAATGGTAAAAAAGATGAGGATATCGGCTACGCATTTCATGCTCGGTCTGCCAAGTCACCTCCTCGACCGGCTGACCCCTCCACTGAACCTTCACTGAAGCAATATTCTTTGACCTCGGTTTTCGAACCTTCCTGTCCAAAATAGCCACCGAGTCCTCAACATAATATAAATCTTTGTCAAACTGGGCTGAGCTGAAATCCAACACATGAGACGGATCGCCATGATACTTACGGAGCATAGAAACCTGGAATACCAGATGAACTCCTGCTAGCCTGGGAGGCAAGGCAAGCTCATAAGAAAACTCCCCAACACGTCGCAACACCTCGAATGTGCCAATAAACCTTGGGCTTAGCTTGCCCTTCTTTCCGAACCTCATGACACCCTTCATGGGTGATACTCGGAGCAGGAACCGCTCTCTAACCATGAATGCAACATCCAGAACCTTCCGATCTGCATAACTCTTCTGTCTCGATTGGGTTGTGCGAAGTCAATCCTGAATCACCTTAACATTCTCCAGAGCATCCTGAACCAAGTCTGTACCCAATAACCTAGCCTTGCCCGGCTCGAACCCACTCGAGACCGACACTGCTTACCATATAGAGGCTCATATGGTGCCATCTGAATGCTGACTGGTAACTGTTGTTGTAGGCAAACGACGCAAGTGGCAAGAATTGATCCCAAGAACCTCCCAACTCTATCACACACCCACAGAGCATATCCTCTAGTATCTGAATAGTGCGTTAGGACTGTCCGTCCGTCTGAGGGTGAAATGTTGTGCTCAACTCCACTCGAGTACCCAACTCATGTTGTACGACCCTCCAGAACCATGATGTAAACGGCGTACCCCGATCAAAGATGATAGAAACCAGCACGCTATGAAGTCTGACAATCTCGCGAATATAAACTCGAGCCAGTTGCTCGGAAGAATAAGTAGTCATCACAGGAATGAAATGCGCTGACTTGGTCAGCCTATCCACAATCACCCAAACTGCATCAAACTTCCTCTGAGTCCGTGGGAGCCCAACAACAAAATCCACAGTGATGTGTTCCCATTTCCACTCCAGGATCTCTAACTTATGAAGCAATCCACCTGGCCGCTGATGCTCATACTTTACTTGCTGGAAATTTAGACATCGAGCTACATATTCTACTATGTCCTTCTTCATCCTCCTCCACAAGTAATGCTTCCTCAAGTCTTGATACATCTTTGCGGCACCCGGATGAATGGAGTACTGCGAACTATGAGCCTCCTGGAGAATCAACTCACGCAATCCGTCTACATTGGGCACACATAGCCGTCCATGCATCCTCAAAGCACCATTATCTCCAATAGTGACATCCTTAGCATCACCATGCTGAACCGTGTCTCTAAGGAAAAGCAGATGGGGGTCATCATACTGGCGCTCCCTGATACGATCATAAAGAGAAGACTGAGAGACCATATAGGCCAACACTCGACTCGGCTCAGAAATATCAAATCTAATAAACTGGCTGGTCAAGGCCTAAACATCCAACGCCAATGGCCTCTCTGCTGTTGGTAGATATGGTAAGCTCCCCAAATTCTCCACCCTGCGACTCAAGTCATCAGCCACCACATTGGCCTTCCCGGGATGGTATAAAATGGTAATATCATAATCCTTAAGCAGCTCCAACCACCTTCACTGACGCAAGTTAAGATCCTTCTATTTGAACAGATGCTGCAAACTCTAGTGATCAGTGTAGATCTTATAGGGGACACCATACAAATAGTGCCGCTAAATCTTCAATGCATGAACAATAGCTTCTAACTCAAGGTCGTGGACATGATAGTTGTCATGGCCCAAAATCCTAACTCAGGTCGTGATGGCGCCCAACACCGGGGTTAGGCAAGCCAACACTCAGATTACTAAAGATTTTCCCATATTTGATTAAACATCCCAACATGTGCCAAGTTTTAAAGTTCTAAAAAGATAATTAGCCAATTTAACCAAAATCAATCATAAAGAGGCGTGAGTCAATATATATGTACATACCCGCAACCCATAATATCTACCACGTGTGTGCCAGGAACTAGTGCCACAAGTCCTACGGGCAGGCTAGCAGAATATACAAAAGATATAATATAACTGTCCCACTGTCTGGAAGGAATAAACGGGAATAACAAAAGAAACTACATGGTGCTGCCGAGGATCGTCAGGAGAAGCAGCTCACCGTGAAGTCAGATCCAATCTAAACTCAGAATCGAGCTCCGGTCTANCAGAACCTGTACAATTAAGTACAGAAGCGTAGCATGAGTACATAAATAAATATGTACCCAGTGAGTATCCAGTCTAACCTCGAAGAAGTAGTGACGAGAGGTCGACTTGACACTCACTAAGGTCTAACAAAATAATTTAACAAGATATGATATCAGTAATAGGCATGCGAGAATGAATAAAACCGTAAACATTAAAGATAACTGTAATTCAAATAAATACTGGAAGTAAATAAATAATTACTTCTTCATTTTCCCCCTAAATATATTGTCACTTCAATATCCATGAAATCATTAACAATTTAACATGCGTATACGGAATAAGGACAACCGGCCTGAGCCATCATAATAATCATATATGTGCAATGCCGAGGGTCGAATGACCCGACCATAATTACATCTTTCAATCTCGTCGTGGCGTACGGCCCGCTCCCATGAGAGTGGGGGATAAACACTCCGCTCGCGGAATGTAAATTGCGAAGCGGTAACATGCACACAAAATATTAACCATAATGTATCTTTCAATCTCGCCATGGCGTACGACCCGCTCTCATGAGAGTAGGGGAAATAACACTCCGCTCGCGTAATGTAAATTGCGAAGCGGTCACATGCACACACAATATTCTTCATAAATTACTTTCCAGTGAACAATTCCTTTAAAATTCTAAAATTCCATGATCTCAGGGAAACAAAGCCGCATATAACATTAATTCACCAAGCATATAGTTCATTTCAAGGAAAAACACAAGGCATGGTGTAGGCCTAACTACCCGGACATAACAATAATAGCCGCTACGTATGGACTCTCGTCACTTTGTACGTATGTAGATCCCACAAACATTAGTACATAATCATTTAAATCACCTAGGGGGAATATTCCCTCTTACAAGGTTAGAAAGGAGATTCACCTCGCGTCGAACCTACTCCCCAGGTCAAGAATGCGCCCGAAACTTCGAACTCGTCTCCCAAGGACTCGAAACTAATCAAACGTTACGTAAATATATCAAATTATACTCAAAACAATGGAATTCTCCTATTTACTTAGTCATTTCATCCTATTTGAAGAAATCCCAAAAATCATTCTCGGGCCTGCATGCTCGGATTTAAGAGATTTTTGAAAGAATCACTTACCCATAACCTAAGGATCATTAATATGTGATTTTTGTATGATTTCATGGCTAATTAACGCGTAATTACCTAAATTTTCATAAAGCCCTAGGTTAATACTCAAATCCTTGATTTTCATTAATTGGTTAGTTAATTTAACTAGGAATTCATGCATTAAACTAACATTAGGGTAGAATTCACTTACCTTTTAGTAGCTAGGTCTTGGAGCTCTTTCCCAAGCTTTCAAGGCCGTCTATGGTGGAAGAAAATGGAGTGAAATGAATAAATCCCGTGTTTTAAAGAACTCACTGCCTACAGTAGTTCCACACATGCGGCTCAAGGACCGCGCCTGCGGTCTCACACCTGCGAGTAAAGGCTTGCACCTGCGAAACTGGGACAAAGGGCCTAGGCTCGCACCTGTGGAACTGAGTCCGCACCTGCGAGAAGGCGGCAGCCCATCTGGAGGTCGCACATGCGAGGGTGGGACCGCAGGAGCGATCCCGCACCTGCTACTGGACAACCGCACCTGCGGTCACACCAGAACAGGTGCCCCAGCAATTGCTTCAGCTGGTTTTTAGCCTCGTATGGTGCCCGAGGGGCACCTGGGCCCACTCGAGCCCCCGTCCAAGTATACCAACAAGTCCCAAATCATAATATGGACTCGCTCGAGCCTTCGGAATATCCAAAAAAACACTAAAACTCAAAATCACACCTCAAAACCCCTAAAGATCAAACTTAAGAACTTTAAGTTCGTGAATTTTCTAACAATGCGCCGAATCGACCTATACTACTCGAAATGACACCAAATTTGGCAAGCAAGTCATAAATGACATAAAACAACTATTCCCAGTCTCGGAATTCCATTTGGACCTCGATAACACAAAAACACGCCCCAAATCACAATATGAACTTAAGGAAACTCTTATTTCTCTATTGGGCGCCGAAATGCTCCCGGGTCATCCAAACCCATTCCGAAAATACGCCCAAGTCTGAAATCATCATACGAAGCTACCGGAACCGTCAAAACTCGATTATGAGGTCGTTTACTCAAAATGTTGACTAAAGTCAAACTTGGCCTTAAAGGCCAACCTTAAGGAACCAGGTGTTCCTATATCACTCTAAACACTTTCGAATCCCGAACCACCCATCCCCGCAAGTCATAAATCACAATAAGCTGCTATGGGAAGTTTCATTTAGGGGAACTGGGTCTGATAACGCAAAATAATCGATTAGGTTGTTACATTCTCCACCTCTTAAACAAACGTTCATCCTTGAACGGGTCTAGAATCATACCTGAAGTGCTGAATAAGTGTGGATATCTGCTCCGCATGTCCTCCTCAGACTCCTAGGTCGCCTCCTCGGCTGGTTGGCCATCTTCACAGCAGAAACTCTCTTGGACCTCAACTGGCGATCCTGTCTATCAATAATAGAAACTGGCTCCTCCTCGTAGCCCAACCTCTCATCCAACTGAATAGTGCTGAAATCAACCACGTGAGAGAAGTCGTCGTGGTACCTCCGGAGCATGGATACGTGAAAGACCGGATGAACTCCTGATAAACTGGGAGGTAAAGCTAGCTTGTAAGCAACCTCCCCAACTCGCCTCAACACCTCGAAGGGACCTACAAACCTCGGGCTCAGCTTGCCCTTCTTCCCAAGGCCCAGCCGACCCTCTCCCCCCCTAACCGCCTATCTACTCGTGTTCGTAGCTCGATCGAACCTCATAATACCCTTCATCGGCGGGACCTTCAACAGAACCTTATCTCCCTCCATAAATTATACATCGCGCGCCCTGTGATCTGCGTAACTCTTTTGTATGGATTGTGCTGTGTGGAGCCTCTCCTGAATCAACTTCACTTTCTCCAAAGCATCTCTCACCAGGTCGGTGCCATATAACTTAGCCTCGCCAAGATCAAACCACCCGATAGGAGAACGACATTGCCGACCATACAAAGCCTCAAATGGATCCATCTCGATGCTAGACTGATAACTATTATTGTAAGCAAACTCGGCCAAAGGAAAGAACTGGTCCCACTAACCTCCGAAGTCAATCACACATGCCCTGAGCATGTCCTCCAATATCTGAACTGTACGCTCCGACTGACCATCAGTCTGAGGGTGAAATGATGTGCTGAGATCTATCTGGGTACCCATCTCACTATGCAATGCTCTCCAAAAGTGCGAGGTGAACTGAGGACCTCGATCTGATATAATGGACACCGGCATACCGTGCAACCGGACTATCTCCGGAATGTAGATATGGACCAACCTCTCAGAAGTATATGTAGTAGCCAGTGGAATGAAATGTGCCGATTTGGTCAATCTATCCACAATAACCCAAACCGCGTCAAATTTCCGCAAAGTCCGAGGCAACCCAACCATGAAGTCCATAGTGATGCATTCCCACTTCCACTCAGGAATGGACATTTGCTGAAGTAGGCCTCCTGGCCTCTGGTGCTCATTCTTAAGCTGCTGGCAATTAAGACACCTAGCCACATACTCCACAATGTCCCTCTTCATCCGCCTCCACCAGAAATGCTGCTTCAAATCACGATACATCTTCGTAGAACCAGGATGAATAGAATATCGAGAACTGTGTGCCTCCTCTAAAATCCTCCCTCTCAGGCCATCGACATTAGGAACACATAAACAGTTGAAGTGTCATAACACCATCCTCGCCAACAATAACCTCCTTGCCAGTACCCTGAACCATTGTCTCCCGTAGCTCTGCCAAGTACGAATCATCAAACTGCCAAGCCTTAATCTCTCCCTATAACGAAGACTGAGCAACCATATGTGCTAAAACTCGGCGAGGCTCTGAAAGGTCTAACCTCACGAGGCGATTAGCCAAGGACTGAATGTCCAAGGCTAGAGGTCTCTCCTCCGCTGCAATATAAGCCAAGCTACCCACACTCTCTGCCTTCCTGCTCAAGGCATCTGCTACCACGTTTTCCTTGCCCGGATGATAAAGAATGGTGATATCATAATCCTTCAACAACTAAAGCCATCTGCACTACCTCAAATTAAGACCCCTCTTCTTGAACAAGTGCTGCAAGATACGGTGGTCTGTATAAACCTCACAGGACACCCCATACAAGTAGTTCCTCCAAATCTTAAGAGCATGAACAATCGCCGCCAACTCTAAATCGTGCACAGGGTAATTCTTCTCATGAAACTTCAGCTGGCGCGAAGCATAAGCAATAACTCTCCCTTCCTGCATCAACAGACATCCCAAACCGATGTGGGAAGCGTCGCAATACACTGTATATATCCCCGAGCCGGAAGGAAATACCAGAACTGGTACTGAGTTCAATACTGTCTTGAGCTTCTGAAAACACGCCTCACACTCGTCGGACCATCGGAACGGGGAATTCTTCTGAGTCAGTTTAGTCAATGGAGCTGCAATAGAAGAGAAACCCTCCACAAATCGGCGATAATAGCCTGCTAGGCCCAAAAAACTCCTGATCTCTGTAGCTGAAGTAAGACGCGGCCAACTCTAAACTTCCTCAATCTCCTCCAGATCAACCTTGATACCCTCTGCGGATACCACATGCCCCAAAAATGCCATGGAATCCAACCAGAACTCACACTTGGAGAACTTAGCATATAGCTTCTGTTCTCGCAAATTCTGGAGCACAACTCTTAAATGCTGCTCGTGCTCCCCCAGGCTACGTGAGTAAATAAAAATGTCACCAATGAAGACAATGACAAATGAATCAATATACGGCCTGAACACTCTGTTTATCAAGTCCATAAATGCTGCTGGGGCATTAGTCAAGCCAAAGGACATCACCAGGAACTCATAATGGCCATATCTCGTACAAAAAGCAGTCTTCGGAACATCTGAGGCCCGAATCTTCAACTGGTGATATCCCGATCTCAAATCAATCTTAGAAAACACCCGAGCACCTTACAACTGGTCAAACAAATCATCGATGCACGGCAAAGGTTACTTGTTCTTAATAGTGACCTTGTTCAATTGACGGTAATCAATACACATCCGCATGGACCCATCCTTCTTCTTCACGAATAGAACTGGAGCACCCCACAGCGATACACTCGGTATGATGAACCCTTAGCCAACAACTCCTCAATCTGCTCCTTCAACTCTTTCGGAGCCATACGGTACGGAGGAATAGATATAGGCTGGGTGCCTGGAGCTAAATCGATGCAGAAATTAATATCACGATCCGGAAGCATGCCTGGAAGGTCTGAAGGAAATACATCAGCAAACTCTCGAACAACTGGCACTGAATCAATCGTCGGAGACTTGGTGGTGGTGTCCCGCACATAAGCAAGATAGGTCAAACAACCCTTCTCGACCATATGTCGAGCCTTCAGAAATGAAACAATCCGGCTGCCTGCACTAACTGAGGAACCTCTCCACTCTAGCCTAGCGACTCAGGCATGGCTAAAGTAACTGTCTTGGCATTGCAATCTAGCACGACATGATAAGGAGATAGCCAATCCATGGCTAAAATAACCTTGAAATCAACCATGTCAAGCTATAAGAGACCCGCTCGAGTCTCGAGCCCACATAATATAACAACACAGAACCGGTAAACCCGATTTACCACCACAGAATTGCCCACAGGAGTGGACACATATATAAGAGAACCCAAGGACTCACGAGGAACATCCAGAAAATGAGCAAATAAGGCTGAAACATATGAATAGGTGGATCCTGGATCAAATAACACTGATGCCTCTCTACCACATACTGAAATAATACTTGTAATCACGGCATCTGAGGCCATTGCATCTCATCTGGCCGGAATAGCATAGAATCTAGCTGGAGCACCGGAAGTCCGAGCTCCGCCAGAATGAACAGGAGCTGACTGACCTCCCCCTGACAGGACTCCACCTTTAGGACGACCCCTGTTGACCTGTCGTCCATATCTAGGTGGCTTGACGGCTGGTGCTGGACCCATAGGCTGATAACCCTGCTGCACTGCTTTGCCCCGAAACACGGGACAATGCCTCTTCATATGAACTGGATCCCCACATTCATAGCAACCTCCAGGTATGATATCCTGCTGCCCCGAAGAGGAAACCTGAATGGCCAGAGAGCGATGTGTACTTTCTGGCATCGCACTGAAGTATGGACTGGAGGATCTCGGATGACTATAATAACCACTGGGTGACTCTGAATGGCTGGAGGGAGGTAGAAATGCTCTGGCATGGCGGTGAAATGAGTCCTCGTTGGAACACCTCGGGGAGGTGGTGGGGGTGCTGAATATGAAGGCCTGCTGAGCTGACCACTACCAAACTGACCTCTACCCCTAACTGGGGCACCTCTGAAATCTCTGGAGAATCTAGCCCTCTTGTCCTGTTTCCCCTGCTCCCTGCTCCTCGACCGATACCCCTCGATCCTGCGGGCAATCTCCACCACGAGCTGGATGCAACCCAGCAACAAATCTCCGCGCTTTCTCAGCATCAGTAGGTAGTATCATGAGTGAATGGCGAGACAACTCTGAAAATCTAGCCTCATAGTCTGTCACTGACATCTGTCCCTACTCCAGCTGCTCAAACTGATACCGTAACTCTTCCCTCTCAGAGAGTGGGATATATCTGTCTAGAAACATCTGAGTGAACTACTCCCAAATGATAGGAGGAGAATATGCTGGCCTGCTGAGAATATAAGACTACCACCATCTGCGAGATCTTCCCTCCAACTGAAAGGTAGTGAAATCCACTCCATGGGACTCTAGTATCCTCATGTTGTGCAGTCTGTCCCTACACCTGTCAATAAAATCCTAGGAATCTTTGCCTCGCTCATCCCCAAATACTGGAGGGTGCAATCAATTCCATCTATCCAATAACTTCTGCGGATCACCGTCCGCAACTGGTCTGGGCTCAGGTGTGCTGCCACAGGCTGGACCCCATCCACGGGCAGTGTACCCGAGGTATGGTGTACTGCTGCTGCCTGACCTGCGACCTGGGCGGTAGGGGTCTGGGCTCGCCCTCCCTCCTGAGATGTGGCAGGATCCGCTGGGAATAAGCCAGCCTGGGACATAGTGTCCATAAACCGCATCATACGGCCCATGACCTCCTGGAAGTATGGCGCCGTCATGAAGTCCACTGGAGTAGGATCTGCTGGGGGCACCTCGTCCTGCTCCTTTATGATAGGATCCTCTTGCAGTGGCGCAACTGGAATAGCTCTGGGACACCCTCGCCCCCTACCTCGGGCCGATGCCCTCCCCCGACGTTTGCTGCGGCCTCGGACAACGGGGGTAGCGGCCCCTCCCGGGTCTAGAACATCGGATGCGCGCGTCCTCACCATCTGTGAGAGAATATAAGAATGAGTTTTTTGTAAACCATTGTCTGCACGATAGAATATGAATAAAGAGAGGTTTCCTAACACTCTATAGTCCTGAAGATAAGTACAGACGTCTCTGTACCGATCCGCAAGACTCTACTGGGTTTGCCCGTGACTCGTGAGACATACGTGAACCTGACACTCTGATACCACGTTGTTACGACCCAAAATCCTAACTCAGGTCGTGATGGAGCCCAACACCAGGGTTAGGCAAGCCAACACTCAGATTACTAAGGATTTTCCCATATTTTATTAAACATCCCAGCACGTGCCAAGTTTTAAAGTTCATAACATTAATTGAAAAAGATAATTAGCCAATTTAACCAAATGCAGTCATAAAGAGGCTTCAGCCAATATATATGTATAGACCCGCAAACCATAATATCTACCACGTGTGTGCCACGAACTAGTGTCACAAGTCTTACGGGCATGCTAACAGAATATACAAAAGATATAATATAACTGTCCCACTTTCTGGAAGGAATAGACGGGAATAACAAAAGAAACTCCATGGTGCTGCCGAGGATCGTCAGGAGATGCAACTCACCATGAAGTCAGGTCCAATCTAAACTCAGAATCGAGCTCCGGTCTGATAACCAGATGCGCCAGCCTCAAAACCTTACAATTAAGTACAAAAGCGTAGCATGAGTACATAAATAAATATGTACCCAGTGAGTATCCAGTCTAACCTTGAAGAAGTAGTGACGAGAGGTCGACTTGACACTCACTAAGATCCAACAAAATAATTTAACAAGATATGATATCAGTAATAGGCGTGTGAGGATGAATAAAACAGTAAACATTAAAGATAACTGTAATTCAAATAAATACTGGAAGTAAATAAACAATTACTACTTCATTTTCCCCCAAATATCTTGTCACTTCAATATCCATGAAGTCATTAACAATTTAACATGCGCATATGAAATAGGTACAACCGGCCTGAGCCATCATAATAATCATATATGTGCACTATCGAGGGTCGAACGATCCGAACCATAATTACATCTTTCAATCTTGCTGTGGCGTACGACCCGCTCCCATGAGAGTGGAGAAAATAAAACTCCGCTCGCGGAATGTAAATATCGAAGCGGTCACATGCACACACAATATTAATCATAATGTATCTTTCAATCTCGTTGAAGCATACGGCCTGCTCCCATGAGAGTAGGGGAAATAACACTCCGCTCGCGGAATGTAAATTGCGAAGCGGTCACATGCACACACAATATTCTTCATAAATTACTTTCCAGTGAACAATTCCTTTAAAATTCTCAAATTCCATGATCTCAGGGACACAAAGCCGTATATAACATTAATTCACCAAGCATCTAGTTCATTTCAAGGAAAAACACAAGGCATGGTGTAGGCCTAACTCCCCGGACATACCAATAATAGACGTTACATACGGACTCTCGTCACTTCGTACGTACGTAGCCCCCACAAACATTATCACATAATCATTTAAATCACCTAGGGGGACAATTTCCTCTTACAAGGTTAGAAAGGAGACTCACCTCGCGTCGAACCTACTCCCCGGGTCAAGAATGCGCCCGAAACTCCGAACTCGTCTCCCAAGGACTCGAAACTAATCAAACGTTACGTAAATATATCAAATTATACTCAAAAGCATGGAATTCTCCTATTTACTTAGTCATTTCATCCTATTTGAAGAAATCCCAAAATTCATCCCCGGGCCCGCATGCTCGAATTTCGGAGATTTTTGAAAGAATCACTTACCCATAACCTAAGAATCGTTAATATGTAATTTTTGTATGATTTCATGGCTAATTAACGGGTAATTCCCTAAATTTTCATAAAGCCCTAGGGCGCTACTCAAATCCTTGATTTTCATTAATTGGTTAGTTAATTTAACTAGGAATTCATGCATTAAACTAACATAGGGTAGAATTCACTTACCTTTTAGTAGCTAGGTCATGGAGCTCTTTCCCAAGCTTTCAAGGCCGTCTATGGTGGAAGAAAATGGAGTGAAATGAATAAATCCCGTGTTTTAAAGAACTCACTTCCTATAGTAGTTCCGCACCTGGGGTTCAAGGACCGCACATGCGGTCTCGCACTTGCAAGTAAAGGCCCGCACCTGCGGAACTGGGATATGGGGCCTAGGCTCACACCTGCGGAACTGAGTCCGCACCAGCGGCTCCGCACCTGCGGGAATGGGCCCGCACTTGCGAGAAGGGGCAGCCCATCTAGAGGTTGCATCTGTGAGGCTAGGACCGCAGGAGCGATCCCGCACCTGCGACTGGGCAACCGCACCTGCGGTCACACCAGAATAGGTGCACCAATAATTGCTTCAGCTGGTTTTTAGCTTCGTATTGTGCCCGAGGGGCACCTGGGCCCACCCGAGCCCCCGTCTAAGTATACCAACAAGTCCCAAATCATAATAAGGACTAGCTCGAGCCTTCAGAACATACAAAACAACACTAAAAATCAAAATCACACCTTAAAACCCCTAAAGATCAAACTTAAGAACTTCAAGTTCATGAATTTGCTAAAAATGCGCCGAATCGACCTATACTACTCGGAATGACACCAAATTTTGCAATCAAGTCATAAATGAAATAACAGAACTATTCCCGGTCTCGTAATTCCGTTGGGACCTTGATAACACAAAGACACTTCCCAAACCACAATATGAACTTAAGGAAACTCTTATTTCGCTATTGGGCGCCGAAACGCTCCCGGGGTCATCCAAAACCCATTCCGAACATACGCCCAAGTCCGAAATCATCATACAATGCTACCAGAACTGTTGAAACTCAATTCTCAGGTCGTTTACTCAAAATATTGACCGAAGTCAAACTTGGACTTAAAGGCCAACCTTAAGGAACCAGGTGTTCCTATATCACTCTAAACACTTTCGAATCCCGAACCACCCGTCCCCGCTAGTCATAAATCACAATAAGTCGCTATGGAAAGTTTCATTTAGTGGAACGGGGTCCGATAACGCAAAACAATCGATCGGGTCGTTACAATAGTTCTTTTCATGCACCTTCAGCTGTCTCGACGCGTAGGCAATCACCCTACCATCCTGAATCAACATCGCGCCGAGACCAATCCCTGACGCATCATAATATACAATATAAGACTCCGAACCTATAGGCAATACCAATACTTAGGCTGTAGTTAAAGCTTTCTTAAGCTTCTGAAAGCTCTCCTCGTAATCCTTATCTACTTGAATGGAGCACCCTTCTGGGTCAGCCTGGTCATGGGTGTTGCAATAGATGAGAAACCCACTACAAATCGACGGTAATACCGTACCAACCCAAGAAAACTCCACATATCTATAGGTGAGGATGGTCTGGGCCAACTCTGCACTGCTTCAACATTCTTCGGATCCACCTTGATCCCATCACTCGACATCACATGACCCAAGAATGACACTAAGTCTAGCCAAAAATCACACTTTGAAAATTTTGCATATAGCTTCTTTTCTCTCAAGGTCTGAAGCATAGTCCTTAGGTGCTGCTCATGATCCTCCCGAGTCCGGGGGTACCCCAGAATGTCATCAATAAACACAATGATGAATAGTCAAGATAGGGCCGAACCACATTGTGTATCAAGTGCATAAATGCTTCTGGGGCGTTGCTAGCCCAAAGGACATCACAAGGAACTCCTAGTGACCATACCGAGTCCTGAAAGAAGTCTTCAAGATATCTGGCTCCCGAATCTTCAACTGATGATAGCCTGAACATAAGTCAATCTTGGAAAACACTCTCGCACCCTGCAACTGATCAAATAAGTCATCAATACGAGGCAATGGATTCTTGTTCTTCACTGTAACTTTGCTCAACTGGCAAAAATTTATGCACATACGCATAGAACCATCCTTTTCTTCACAAATAAGACCGGAGAACCCCAATATGACACAATAGGCCAAATGAAGCCCTTATCCAGCAACTCATGTAACTGCTCCTTCAACTCCTTCAACGCAGGAGGAGAAATATGATATGGAGGAATAGAGTTCCCGGCAAAAAATCAATACCGAAGTCAATATCTTTGTCGGGTGGCATGCCTGGAAGATCAGCTGGAAATACTTCTGGATAATCCCTTACTACTAGGACTGACTCAACTGTGGGCGTATCAATAGTGACATCTCTCACATAAGTTAGATACATGTCACACCCTTCTCAACCATTCGTTGAGATTTAAGAAATGAAATAACCCTGTTGGGAGTATACTCTAAGGTACTTCTCCACTCTAATCGCGGTAATCCTTGCATAGCCAGCGTTAGGTCTTGGTGTGATAATCAAGAATAGCATAATGAGGTGACAACTAGTCCATGCCCAAAATAATATCAAAATCTACCATACTGAGCAATAATAAGTCGGCTTTGGTCTCAAAACCACTAAGAACAACCAAACATGACCGATACACGTGGTTAACAACAATAGAATCTCCCACTGGTGTAGACACATAAACAAGAGAACTCAAAGAATCATGAGATACACCCAAAAACGGGGAAAAATAAGATGAAACATAGGAATAAGTGGAGCCTAGATCAAATAAAACTGACGCATCTCTATGATAGACCAGAACAATACCTGTAATGACAAAGTCGGAAGAAACTGCCTTTGTACGAGTAGGAAGAGTAGGGGAGGGCGACCTCTACCTCTTAGACCTCCACCTCCAGCTGGCTGAGCAGGTGGAGAGGTAGTTGGTGCTGTAATCATAGCCTGAGGACCCGGTGGAGCACGCCGTGCCTGAAAAGTTTATGGAGGTGCACCCCTCCTAAGTTTGGGGCAATCCCTCACCATATGGGGAGTGTAGCCACACTCAAAACAAGCTCTCAGAGGGCGTGTCTATTGTGGCTGGCTCGGGCCAGGTCTGCTGGACTGACCACTAAAAGCACCCCATGCAGGAGGTGAACTAGATACTGGCGGTGTATAATAAGGCTCCTAGGGCTTAGAAGAGGTCGGAATACCACTGGCGACTGGAAGTGCTGAACGAAAGGGGTGAATCACATAGCCCTTACCATGACGAACTGCAGCTGGGGTACGAGTACCACTATAAGTTCCAAACTCTTGAGACCTCTTGGCCCCCTCTCCTCTCTATCCCGAGCAAGCATACCCTCTAATATCCTAGAAATACTCACAACCTGCTGGTAAGAAATCTCCATCTCCACTTCCCGAGCCATGCTAAGCCTGATACTCGGGTGGAGTCACTCGATAAATCGACGGACCCTCTCTCGAACTGTAGCAACCAAGGCTGGTGCATGAGCAAACTGCATACTCTGACATAGTCATATAACCCTAGCACAACTGCTTAAACTCCACAGTCCATGCGTCTCTGAAAATATGGGGAACATACTTCCTCAAGAACATGCCTGAGAACTGAGTCCATATAAGTGAAGCTGCCTCAGCGAGACTACCCAACTTATAAACACGCCTCCACTGATATGATGCTCCTCCAAGATGAAATGTAGTAAAAGAAACCCCACTCGACTCCGCTACACCCATAGTATGGAGAATACAGTGACACTCCTCAAGAAAACCCTGGGCATCCTATGACGCCAATCCACTGAAGGTACGAGGGTGGTACTTTCTTGTACCTCTCAAGCTTGAGCTGTTCTGCCTCAGAAATTGCTGCCCTAACCTTAGGCTGAACTGGAGCTACCGGCTACATCGGTACGATCTCTGGAACCTGGTCGACCTGAACCCGCTTCTCTGGGGTACGACCGGTGATAAGTGGGGATTTTGACCACTTATTAGCGCCTTTTAGCTTTCGTTTTTAGTCTAAAAGTGTTTAATTGTATTCCCGAAAATCGATGACATATGATTAATTGCAGGAGTATTGGAAAATGGTCCACTAAGATGAAGTCCAACTCAAGAAGAAGTGATCTGAACAAGGAAAAAAATCAGGCACAAAAGCTCAAGTGCGGACCATAGATTTTCATCTGCAGCCACAGAATATGAAGAAAATTTAACAAAGCCCCAGTGCAAGGTGCGGACCACACAATTATTGTTCGACCACAGAAGATATACAAGAGCTAAAGTTCAAAGAGTATCATTTAAAGTTCAAAATGAAATACGGACCTCACAATAATTGTGTGGCCGCAGAAATCAGCTATGCGATCGCACTTAGGAAATGTGCGGTCCACAGAAGATCCTTGTGCGGTGCGGTCACACCAAGAATTGTGCGGACCGCAGAATATGAGAGATGCGGCCCCAATCCAGAATTGTGCGGACGCTGAATCAACTACTATCAAGACTGAAGAGAAGTGCAGGCCGCACATGGAATTGTGCAGCCGCATAATCTCCGAAAGGGCATTTCTGTCCGTCCAGTTTTGTATAAATAGACTACTTTCACCAAATTATGTCAAGTTTTGCATATTGAAAGTCCTATAGCCATTTTTCCTTACCTATTTAGGCAACTTTAGCTTACTTTGGTTATTTAACATTGGATTTTTTATCTTTTAATCTTGCAATATGAGTTTTATCATCTTTTATTCTTTATATTCTTCTATACCCATTATGAGTAGCTAGATTTTTAACTAGGGTTGTGACCCAACCCTAGTGTGTAAACCTAATGGGTGTTTGATTTAGGGCTTGTGTCACGACCCATTTTCCCTCTCTGAAAGACATCATGACGGCACCTAGTCACTACGACTAGGTAAGCTTATTAACATTGAAATAACAGATTATAACGTATATAAAGGAACGACGAAGCATAAAAAATGGCTATATAAAGGTAAAATGCTGCTCGGCATATACAAGTAGAACCAATTTGCCGATATAAACACAACACTTCCCAAAATCCGGAACCATGAGTCACAAGCTCTATGAAATTTATCTACAGTATGCTATATAAGGAGTCTAAGAAGTACAAGAAGGAAACAAAGTAAAATATAGAGGGGGACTCCGTGGATATGCGGACGCGTGCAGATATACCTTCAAGTCTCTGGTGGCTGCTGTTGCTGGACTAGTACTGAGGCGGACGAGAGGTACCTGGATCTGCACATGAAAACATGTGCAGGAAGGGCGAAGTACACCACAATGATACCCATTAAGTGCCAAGCCTAACCTCTGTCGAGTAGTGACGAGGTCAGTTCAGGACCTTACTGGTATAAATATAATGAAATAAGACAGAAAGAAATATTATAATAAATTAAATACGGAATCTAACAGGAATAGAATTCAATTAAAGCCAACAACTTAGAATACAGTAATAGCAATAGGGGGTCTCCCGAGATACCGTCCCACAGTCCCAAACGTAAATGTGCAGGGGGGTCTCCCGGAATACTGTTCCGTAGTCCCAAAAGTAAATATGAAGTGCTGGGGAATCTCCTGGAATACCGTTCCATAGTCTCAAAGTAAATACGCAGTACAGGGAAATCTCTCGGAATACCGTTCCATAGTACCAAAGTAAATATACAGTGCTGGGGGATCTCCCGGAATACCATCTGTAGTCCCAAAGTAAATATGTAGTACAGGGGGATCTCCCGGAATACCGTTATGTAGTCCCAAAGTAAATATGCAGCTCAACCAATAAACACAACAGTTATAGCAATAAACCTACAGTTTAGGCTAAGTTCAAACCAAGGAAAATAGGAATTTCACTAAACATGCTGCACAGTGTTCAAATAGACAGTAAAAACACGTAGGCATGCTTCTCTAATCTAAATAAGGTAGTCACATATGCTGGTATAGTTCAAACAAGGAGAAAATAGATTATGATTTAGTGAAAATGGAGTTTTACAACAAATAGCTTGTGTACGTACTCATCACCTCACGTACACGACGCTCATATATTAAACAATACCAATATCCTAAGGGGAAGTTCCCCCCCCACAAGGTTAGGCAAGCCATTTACCTCGAACCAAGCTCAAATCAATTCGAAACCATGCTCTTGCCACGAGTATCCAACTCCGAGTGACCCAAATATAATCAAATCAATTACATAACGTAAATATATCTACAAGTAACCAGTCTAGCTAATGAAATCGAAGTTAAGACAAGAAATAAAAAAATGCCCAAAAAAGCCTCCCCTGGCCCACGTCTCGGAAACGGGTAAATGATACCAAATAAGAACACACATTCACTCACGAGTTCACTCGTACAAAAATAATCCAAATCCGATGTCTAAATCCCATTCAAAACTCAGAATTTTGATTGGAGAACTTTTCCCCCAATTTCCCAACTTTCACCCTCAAATTCCTTAATTTAATGAAGAAAACAACTATGGATTAATGAAATATGATCAAAATAGGATTAAGAATGGTTACCCAATTTTTCCCTCTGAAAATACATCAATTTGTCGCCCAAATCCGAGCTCTCAAGGTCAAATGGTGAAGAATGAAATAAACCCTCGAATTTTCCCCTTTACTGCTCAGCGATCTCGCACCTGTGGGCCATGGTTCGCACCTATGACGCCGCACTTGCGGATAATCCCTTGCAGGTGCGGAAAATACTTAAGGTCCAAAACTTCACTTCTGCGGATAAGGGCACGCACCTGCAGATAGCCTTCCGCATCTGCGCCCCTGCACAGGTCGCCCTTCTTCGCTTCTACGATCCTTTATCCGCATCTGCGAATGCGCAGATGCAGCTCCCTTCTCGCACCTGCGTTCACATACCAAGCTGACCAAACTGCACCTGCGCTCTTCCTTCCGCAGGTGCGAATCCGCACCTGCGGTCTGTCTCCCCTCCGCAGGTGCGAAACACCAGAAACCAGCAACATCAGATTTTCTCCTAAGTCCAATTTTTCATCCGTTAAGCATCCGAAACATGCCCGAGGCCCCCGGGACCTCAACCAAACATACCAACCAATCCTAAAACACCGTAAAAACATAGTTGAGCCTTCAAACCACATCGAACAACATCAAAAACATGAATTATGCACGGATTCAAGTCTAATGAACTTTGAAATTTCTAAATTCTATAAACGACGTCGAAACAGTACAAATCTCGTCCGAATGACTCCAAATTTTACACACAAGTCAAAAATGACACTATGAACCTATTCCCACTTTTGGAGTTCCATTATGGGCTCGATATCAAAATTTCTATTGCCGACCAAAATCGCCAAAATTTCAACTTTCGCCAATTCAAGCCTAAATCTACTACGGACCTCCAAATCACATTCCAGACGTGAACCTAAGTCCAATATCACCTAACGAAGCTAACAGTATCATCAAAATTTAAATCTGAGTTCGTTACACACAAGTCGACATCCGGTCAACTTTTCCAACTCAAGCTCCCAAATAAGAGACTAAGTGTCTCAATTCGTTTCTAAAACTCAACACGAACCCTCCCGTTAATCCAAAGTAGCAGAAGAAGATTCAGGGGAAATATTTAATAGGGGATCGGGACTCTAACTCTCAAAACAACCGGCCGGGTTGTTACAACTTGTTTATGGTTGGGTGTTTATTATTTAGCCTTATTCTTTCTTTTAATTGTAGAATTAATGGTTGCAAACATTAGTTCATGCCTATTTTCTTGGTCTCTACTTAAGAAATAGAGACTTGGTCTAGGAAAACTTGGCTAACAAGAATTTGGGATAAAATCAAGAGATTAATAGTCCTAATTAAAGTGTTGAACCTAGAGATAGTAAAACCCAACTTGAGCATTTTATCAACTGTTTTGTTCAATACCCATTTGGACTTGAGAAAGCCAAATTGGGCAATATCACTCTCTTACCAAGAGGTATTGAGTGGGTATTTTAGTGTTGATAGCTATAATACACCCCGGCCAACAAAACAAGCTTTAAAGTTCGCAACCCGTTAGTCAAACACCTAGGTGAAGGTCATAGCCCTAGGCATTTTTATATATTTTAAAAACATCCAAAAGTAATATTCTCTAGTTTTATATCTTAGAATTTCAATCCTCACCATAATCTTAGAAGTACAAACAAAACAATATTTGTGGAAGTGCAATCTAGATACTTCACGTTCTCTATCCAAATATATACTACTAATTCCAATCTCAACTCCCTGTGGATTCGATCCCGACTCCTTGTTGGGTATTATTATTGCAATCGACCATTTCATAACCTCGAATAGAGGTGTGACTTGGACAAGATCAGGCGGCGGGAGTCTGTGCTCCTCCCCGCCTGAGATGTGGCAGGAGCAAGTGGAATCAATCCAGCTTGAGCCAAGGTGCTGAACATGATCAGGAACTAGGCTAGAGTCTCCTGGAGGGCTGGTGCAGCAACAGGTATCTTAAGTGATTGCCCTTTGGTTGGAGCTACTGGGGGCTCCTCTATAGCAGCTCGTGCGAATGCTCTGGCTTCACCATGTAGACATCCTCTGCCTCTACCCTGGCCACGACCTCTCGCGGATCTAGCAGGGGCGCCTGTACGTGTCCTCACAATCTATGAGAGAATAGAAGACAAAATTTTAGAATTTTGAAGTCAACAATTTCGCATGACAATGAATAAAAAAGCGTAATTTTCCAAACAGTTCCATAGCCTCCCGAAGATAAGTACAGAAGTCTTCAGGACAGGGTCCATCGCGGTGATGCCATAGATGTGGTTATTGGTGATGATGGGGTCATGAGGATGCAGGGCCGGATTTGCGTGCCCAATGTATATGGGCTTCGAGATTTGATTCTAGCTGAGGCCCATAGTTCGTAGTATTCCATCCATCCGGGTGCCGCGAAGATGTATCAGGATCTGTGACAGCATTATTGGTGGAAGCGGATGAAGAAAGATATTGTTGAGTTTGTGGCTCGGTGTCTCAACTGTCAGCAAATCAAGTATGAGCACCAAAAACTAGGTGGATTGCTTCAGAGATTTGATATTCCGGAGTGGAAGTGGGAGCAGATCACCATGAACTTCGTAGTAGGGCTCCCACGGACTTCGAGGAGGTTTAATGCTATATGGGTTATTATGGATCCGCTGACCAAGTCCGCGCATTTCATTCCTGTTGGTACTACTTATTCTTCGGAGTGGTTAGCTGAGATTTATATCAAGGAGATTGTCCGATTGCATAGGGTTCTAGTTTCTATCATTTCTGACAGAGGTACTCAGTTCACATCTCAGTTTTGGAGAGTCGTACAGAGAGAGTTGGGTACTCAGGTCGAGTTGAGCACAAGTTTCATCCTCAGAGACGGGCAGTCGGAGTGTACTATTCAAATTTTGGAGGATATGTTGCATGTCTGTGTCATTGATTTTGGGGGTTCATGGGACCAGTTTCTGCCACTTGCGGAGTTTGCATATAATAATAATTATTAGTCGAGTATCCATATGGCTCCGTATGAGGCTTTATATGGTAGGAGGTGCAGATCTCCGGTTGGCTGGTTTGAGTCGCGCGAGGCTAGGCTATTGGGCACAGACCTGGTTCAGGATGCGTTGGGTAAGGCGAAGTTGATTCAGGAGCGGCTTCGCACGATGCAGTCTAGGTAGAAGAGCTATGCGGACCGGAAGGTCCGGGATGTGTCTTTCATGGTTGGGGAGAAGGTGGTGCTGAAGGTGTCACCCATGAAGGGTGTTATGAGGTTCGGGAAGAGAGGAAAGCTGAGTCCCAGGTTCATTGGGCCATTTGAGGTGCTTCAGAGGATTGGGGTGGTGGCTTATAGACTTGCCTTGCCTCCCAGCTTATCGGGTATTCATCCGGTATTCCATGTTTCGATGCTCCGGAAGTATGTTGGTAACCCGTCTCATGTTTTGAACTTCAGCACGGTTCAGCTCGAGGGTGATATGTCATATGAGGTAAAGCTAGTGCCTATTTTGGTCGTCAGGTTAGAAAGCTGAGGTCTAAGGATTACACCTAAGAGGGGACAGCCGGTGGAGAATGCCACCTGGGAAGGGACAGCCGGTGGAGGATGCCACCTGGGAGACCGAGCGGGAGATGCGTAGCAGATTCCCTCACTTATTCGAGACTCCAGGTATGTTTCTAGACCCGTTCGAGGACGAAAATTTGTTTAAGAGGGGGAGGATGTAACGACCCGGCCGGTCGTTCCGTGAGATTAGCCTCGTTTCCCCTGTTTCTTCTTTATCGTATGTTTCTTAGCGTATTTATGTTGTGTTGGGTCGGTTGGTTCGGGTTCGGAGTGGTCGTGGTGAGAATTGAGACACTTAGTCTCTTAAATTAGCTTAATAGCTAAAAAAGTCAACTGGGAGTTGACTTATTGGTAAACGACCTCGGAATGCGTATTTTATGACTCGAATAGCTTCCTTAGGTGATTTGGGACTTAGGAGTATGTTTGAAATGAAGTTTTGATGTCCGGTGTAGAATTAGGCTTGAATTGGCGAAAGTTAATTTTTGGCAATTTTCGGTCGGCAGTGGAAATTAGGCTATCGGGGTCGGAGGAATTCCGGAAGTTGGAGCAGGTTCATAATGTCATTTTGGATATTTGTGCAAAATTTTAGGTCAATCGAATGTGTTTTGGTCGGTTTCGACATCATTGGCGAAATTTAGAAGTTTTAAAGTTCATAGGTTTGAATTTGATATAATTTTGGTGTTTTCGTGTTGTTTTTGGTGTTTCGAAGGCTCAACTAAATTTGAATGATGCTATGAGGTGTGTTGGTATGTTTGGTTGGGGACCCGAGGGGCTCGGGATTGATTTTGGATGGTTAGCGGAGGTTTGAACTTAGGAAATTGCAGCAAATAGTTATTGGTGTTAATCTTCTGTTGTGGCCGCACCTGCGGATGGGGAGCCGCAGGTGCGAACAACCTTGCGCAGGTGCGAAGTTAGGCCAGGCAAGAGGATTCCGCAGGTGCGAAGCATGGGATGCACTTGCGAAGCCGCGGGTGCAGAAAGTGTCTCAGGTGCGAAGTTTGGACTGTTAGTGGGATTTCGCAGGTGCGCACCTGGGATCGCAGGTGCGGGTCCGCAGGTGCGAGGAATTGTCCGCAGGTGCAGATTAACTGGGCAGAACACTATAAATAGGTACCTCTGCGAATATTTTGGCATTTCATCCATTATTGCATGCGGATTGAGCTGGGTTGAGAACAAATTGAAGGGCAAATTCGAAGGACTTCAGTGGAGGTAAGTTCCCGGATCATAAAACTCGTTTCTATGCTATTTTTGTGCCGGATTAGGCTTGAAACTTGAGGGAATTAAAGTAGAAAAGTTGGGAAAAAGGGGAGGAAGTTTGGAAAATTCTTTTGGCTATTTGAGTGGGCAATTATGGTTCGATTGTGGTGTTCTTGGTATGTGTAGAATCGTGGGAGGTCGAGGATTCTAGTGATGTAAATTTTATCGAATTCCGAGTTGGTCCCAGGGCTCGGGTTTGGCCGAATTTCGAGAATTTTGTATAAATTGATAGTTTTCGATTGGGTTTTGTTCCTTTAGCGTATATTGATGATGTTAAACTGGTTTTGGTTAGATTCAGAGCAATCGGGAGCCAATTTGAGGGGCAACAACATCGCGGATTAGTGTTGTGGCCCGGTAGAGGTAAGTAATGGTTATAAATCTTGTCCTGAGGGTATGAAACCCCGGACTTCATATTTCTCACTGTTTTTAGAATGGCGCACATGTCGAATGACGAGTATGTGGCGCACACTGATTTTTTGGATTGGACTTGTACTTGGTCCTCTCCGCAGCAACTATTGAGTGGCGTATTTTACTCTAAATCATATGTTAAATTGTGTTCTAAAGACTATTGCTACATTTGAGCTATAATCCATGCTTGGGGCCTCATGCCGACTTGTTTAGACCCCTTGGGAGATTTTTACTACTATTTCGTCACTGTTAATTTATGATTTACACTCAGTCATATTGTGCTTAACTGTTTTCGAAACTCAGCCTTATTTACACTGTTTTGGGATATGAAAAATGATGTTTTGGGTCGAGTACCCCGTTTTACTGATACGCCCGAAGGGCTTTTGAGAGGTTCTGGCTGAGTGAGGCCGAGGGCCTGATTGTGAGGATATTATACGCCATGAGGTGGCTTGATATTAGCGCTTGGGCTGAAAGAGCCCCTCCGGAGTCTGTACACACACCCAGTGAGCGTAGGTGCCTACTGAGTGCGAGTGCCGAGTGCCGCGTGATTGGGAGGCATGAGTGACAGTGAGGTTGCCCGAGGGGCTGATACTGAGTGGCTGTGAGGTGCTGAGTGATGTTCTACCCGAGGGGCAATTTATGATCCATGTTTTTCCCGAGGGGCTGCTTATGATTCATTTTATTTTATACTAAATCCTTCGGTTATTTTTATTTCGAAAATTGTTGGAAAAGACATTTTTAAAGGATTTTACTGAAGTTGGCTTCTAAGGCATGTTGATTTCATATATCTATGTATATACTGTTGGAAGAACGGTTGTGCATATTGTGAACTGATGATATTGATTTTTATGTGTTTCTTGCCGCTTAGACTTGATTTATTTTCATTACTACTGAGTTGGCGTACTGACATTACTCCCTGCACCCCTGTGTGCAGATACAGGTGCTGATACTGAGTGTTAGCCATCTATTCTGTGCAGATCCGGAGTTTGGGATATAGAGTAGTTGTTCAGCGTCCACATCATCTCTGTTTTTCCTTCTTATGTTGTATCTAGTTATTCCTTAAGAGGTTTTGTATTATAATAGTAGACTTGTTGGTATATTTCTTAAATGCTACTGTTATGTTCACTCCGGGTTTTGGGGATGGTTAGACTGTTTAACTGTTTATTTGCCTAATGGATTCAGTAATTCTATACACTTTTATGAAATGTTGAAAATGGTTGGGACTTTGCAAAGAAACTGTAATTAAGTGATTATTGGCTAGCCTAGTTCCACGATAGGCGCCATCACGTCCGGTTTAGGATTTGGGGTCGTGACAATCGGGGGTCCTCGGATGAGTTTTGGGTGCTTAACGGATGGAATTGAGACTTAGGAAATTTTTGAATGTTGCTGGTTGCTGGTGTTTTCACACCTGCGGTGGGGGAACTGCAAGTGCGGGGCCGCACGTGCGGATGGTTGAGCGCAAAAGCGGTCTTGGGAGGTATGGTCAGAGGTCCCATGTGTGAGCTGAGTTCTGCATCTCCGATGACTGTAGATGCGCCTGAGGGACCGCAGAAGTGGTGTCGAACCGCAGAAGTGACCTCATATCCGCAGGTGCGCACGCGCAAGTGCGACCTTTGGATCGCAGAAGTGGGATCTGAGTTATTAAGTGAGGACCCCACCTGCGATGGAAATACCACAGATGCGGAACCACAGATGCAGTTGGAGGCCGCAGAGGAGGTTTAACTAGCAGAAAAAGGGGAAAAGTCGAGGGTTTAATTCATTTCTCCATTTTTGGACTTGGGAGCTCAAAATTGGATTTTTTGAGGGATTTTTAGGGAGAGCTTGGGGTAACGATTCATAAGTCGATTTTGGTTATATTTCATTAATCTATTGTTGTATTCTTCATTTAATTAAGGAATCTGAGTGAGAAAGTTGGAAAAAAGGGGGAAAAGTTCCCCAACCGAATTTCTGAGTTTTGAGTGGGATTTAGACATCGGATTTGGATAATTTTAGTACGAGTGAACTCGTGAGTGAATGGGTGTTCAAATTTGGTAACTTTTTCCCGATTCTAAGACGTGGCCCTAGGAGGCTTTTTGAGTGGTTTTTTAATTTCTTGCTTTAACTTTGATTCTGTTTGCTAGATTAGTTTCTTGTAGTTATATTTATGTTATGTAATTGGTTTTGTCTAGATGTGGGCCATTCGAACTCGGATATTTGTGGAAAGAGAATTATTCGAATTGATTTAAGCTTGGTTCGAGGTAAGTGACGTTGAGGATGAAGGGCCGGATATGTGTGCCCAATGTGGATAGGCTTTGGGAGTTGATTCTTGAGGAGTGCAACGACCCGACCGGTCGTTTTGAGATCATGAGCAGCTTTATTTCAAGTATTATGACTTGTAGGTGTGGTCAGAACTGAATTTCCGGAAGTTTGGAGTTAATTTAGGAAGAAAATTCTCAATTCGGAAGCCTTAAGTCGGAAGAATCAACTAAGATTTGAATTTGAGTAAACAACCTCCGAATCAGGATTTGAAGGTTCCAGCAGATTCGTATGATGATTTCGGACTTGGGCGTATGTCCAGATCGGGCTTTAGATAACCCGGGAGCGTTTCAGCGCATATTATGGAAGATAGCATTTTAGAAGAATTTCATAAATTTGGGTTGTAAGGCATTTCAGTGTTATAGATGTCCGTTTGGGATTCAGAGTCTGGGAATAGCTTCGTATGGTGATTCTGGAGTTGGCAGCGCGATCAAAAGTGAATTCGGATGTCTGTAGGTCATTTTGAAGTCATTTGGCTAAAGAAAGAAATTTGAAGGTTTTTGAAAAGTTTGACCGAGAGTTTGACTTTTTGATATCGGGGTCAGATTCCAATTCTGAAAGTTGGAGCAGGTCCGTAAGGTCGAATATGACTTTTGTGAAAAATTTGGGGTCAATCGGACGTGATTTGATAGGTTTCGGCATCGGATGTAGAAGTTTGAAATTTTAAAGTTCATAAAGCTTGAATTGGAGTGCGATTCATGATTTCGACGTTGTTTGATGTGATTTGAGGCCTCGAGTGAGTCGTATCATGTTTTGGGACATGTTGGTATAATTGGTTAAGGTTCCGAGGGCCTCGGGTGGATTTCGAAAGGTTAACAGAATGAATTTCGGACCAAAGAGTTGCTGAAATTTTCTGCAGAAAGTTGTTTTGACAGCAACTAGTGCAATCGCGGAGCTGAATTTGGAAGATTATATCTCGAAATATATAAGGATTATGAAAATTTTCAAAACATAAAAGTTGTATCTCTTTCATTCTAGTTTCCAGAAAGTTAAACCATTAATGATTTGGACATTTTATCAAAAAGTTATGATCGATTGAAGATGGCTGGTGGAGCAGTTTCGACAAGAATTTTCTGATGCATGGAGACGACTTTAGAAGCTCATATCTCGGAATATATAAAGATTTATATGGTTTAAAACCTATCAAATTAAATATCTTCGAGTCTAGTTTCTAAATCTTCAAACCGTTTGTCATTTGAATATTTCTACAAGGACTTATGGGCGTTTTAGCAGAAGGTGTACAGTAAGGGAAAATTGTAATAGGATGTACAACCTGGACAACGCAAGGTACAACTCGATGAAGCCTGGGCAGATTGTTTTAAACACGAGTTTTGGCCCATTTCTTTCATTTGGTTTGGAAGATTTTGGAGAGCTCAAGGAGGAATTTTCACCAAGCAACACTAGGTAAGTGATTTCTTCCTATTTTTGAGTTACATATGTGATTTTACATGGATTAGACATGGAAAAATTAGTATAGATTTGGGATTTTTGGGGAAGACCTAGAATTTAGAATTTTGGACTTTTACCATGAATTTGAGCATAAAAATTAGAGTAAATTGTATAATTGAGTTGGTAAAGCTATGGGTAGAATTTATCTTCGAGAAATTTCGGAAACCGGGCATGTGGGCCCGAGGGCATTTTGCTCAATTCCTTGAGCGGAGATGGGAATTTATATAATTTGAATTTTTAACAAATATTAGATTATAATTTCATTGGTTTGTCGTTATTTGGATAGTTTTGGGGCGATGTGCATCCGTTGGAGTCGTCGGAAGGGCTTGGAAGCCGGTTATGGAATTTTGGAGCGAGGTAAGTCTCCTTTATAACTTTGTGAGGGGGAATTGTCCCCATAGGTAAACTAAATGAATACCTGCTATTATTTGCGGGGGCTACGTACGCACGAGGTGACGGGAGTCCGTGCTTAGCTACTAATATGCTTATGTCCGGGTAGTCTAGGACCCACTAGCATGCCTTACGTGTTGTACATGTGATCCTTCCAATAATATTAGACTGATACTGCTATTGAATTGGTAATTTATTTCCTAAGAAGGCTAGAGTGTACGTTTTTTAATCGTTTAGAAAGAGAATTGATTCCGCCGTGGTTGATTGTGTTTTTGATCCGGTTATATTATTGAATATTATTAAACTTGGCAAATGAGTTTCAAAAAAAAGATTTAAATGATATTTTTTTCGTGATCCTTTAAGAAGAATTTTACCACTTCCATGGGTAACTGCTTTCGTGATAAATATGGACTTATTGTGTGAATATGTGTAGCTATGGGTGCCTAAGTCGCATGTATGATTCGTGAGCATGATAACCCTGTATTTATGTATAACCGCGTCGCATGATCGATTTGCAAGCGAGGCAGATAGATGCATATATGGTTCGAGCCGTTTGACCCTCAGCAGTGCACAGTTTATTGTTGTTGGTCCACGCCGTTTGACCCTCGGCATTGTTTGCGCATTATATTTGCTGTGTACTTCTTGTGATCTTTGAACTGCTTGCTGGCCTGGATTTTATGAGATTTGCAACTGAAATGATAAAGGTTTTAAAGTTGGAAAAGGAATGTGAGAAGTAGTTGATGTTTCCTATCATTGCTTGTTAAACCTTCTGTGATATTCATGCTCAGTGTTTTCCTTTATTTTTATTAAATTGACTTCTAGCAAGTGTCTAATTCGACCTCTCGTCACTACCTCTCTAAGGTTAGGCGGGATACATACTGAGTACACGTGGTTTTTCGTACTCATGCTACACTTGTTGTGCATTTTTATTGCATCACCCAGAGACGACCCACAGCCGGCAGAGTCTTCCCCTCGTGTTGTATTCATTTTTATTTTAAAGTCCTTGTCCAACTTGTATTTCGGACAGGCATGGTAGTATTTGTACAAATTCCTAGAAGTTCGCCCATGCACTTGTGACACCGGGTTCTGAGATGTGTTTGGAAAGCATTTTTATTTCAAAATGGATGTTTAATCTATCAAATTTGCTTAGCGGATTTTTATTCGGTTGTTATTATGTAACAATTTCCAAATATTAAAACGGGAATTTAACTTAACTAATCATTGGCTTGCCTGAAAATGGTGTCTGGTGCCATCACTACCTTACGGATTTTGGATCATGACAAGGAGGTCCACAGCTCGGGGTATTCCATCCATCCGGGTGCCGCGAAGGTGTATCAGAATTTGTGACATCACTATTGGTGGAAGAGGTGTAACGACCTGACCGGTCGTTTTAGAAATTTAAGTTTTGTTCGGTGTCATAAGGTCTTGAACAACTTCACATTGTGTATATCAACCTGCGTGCATGGTTGGATTCAGTTACCGGGTGATTCGAAGTCGAATTGGAAGAAGGATTTTAGTTTCGGAAGCTTAGGCGGTGGAATTTGACTTTTATGTAAACGGCCCTGGAATAAGTTTTGGATAATGTCAATAGCTTCGTATGGTGATTTTGAGCTTAGGCGTGTGTCTGGATTTGGATTTGGAGGTCCGTGGAGTAAATTGAGGCAATTCGGCGAAAGTTGGTACATTTGAGGGTTGAAAAATGGAGTGGTTTGACCACAGTTGACTTTTTGGGATATCGGGGTGGGAATGCGATTTCGAGAGTTGAAGCAACTCTGTTATGTAAATTGGGACGTGTGTGCAAAGTTTGGCGTCATTCCGGGTTGAATTGATAGGTTTCAGCACGAGTTTAGAAGTTTAAAGAATTTGGAAGTTCATAAGCTCGATTCATGGTGTGATTCATAGCTTCGTCGTGTTTTGATGTGATTTGAGGCCTCGAGCGGGTCCGTATTAGAGTATGGAACTTGTTGGTATTCTTGGAAGGGGTCCCGAGGGCCCCAGGTGTGTTCCGGATGAGTCGCGGATGAATTCCATGGTTTGGGAAGGCTGAGTTGTTCTGGTGCAATTGCACCTGCGGACCTTGGGTGCAGGTGCGATGGTCGCAGGTGCGAAGGAGGAGGCACAGGTGTGGTCAAGGCTGGAGCGCAGGGCAGTCTCTGCAGGTGCGAAAAAATGGAGCGCACGTGCGGCTTCGCAGGAGCGGGAAATGGAGCGCAGGTGCGATTTGTCCATGCGCACCTGCGGTTGTGCGGATGCGGCTAAGTGGTCGCAGGTGCGGAAATCCTGGCAGTGTCTTATAAGCGAGGGTTTTCCATATTTCTTTATATTTTGAGTTTTGGATTTTCGATTTGGGAGCGATTTTCGAGGGTTTTCAAGCTAATCGAGTGGGTATGTGTTCTTCACCTAGAATTTAATATATGCCATGATTAATTTTTGTTTTTATCGTTTAAATTGTGTTTTTGGTTGGGAAAAATGTTGGTTTTTAAAGAAAAATTTCTGAAATGAAAAATCGTGATTTGAGGGACCAAATGGTATTGGAATTTGATAAATTTTGTATGGTTGAACTCGTATCGGAATGTGTATTCAATTTTTGTAAAATTTGCCGGGTTCCGTGGGCCCGGGGGTCGACTTTTGGACCGATTTTTAGAATTTGATAAAGATTTAGACTTTACTATCTGTAATAGCTTCTTATAAGTTTTATGTGTGCTTTGAAGTTGCTCTAGTTGGTTTTGAGCCGTCCGGAGGCCTTTTCACCCGAGAAGTCCATTTTAGAGTACCGGGTTGTCATCTTTGAGGTAAGTATCTTGCCTAACCTTGTGTGAGGGAATTTTCCCTTAGGATTTGAGTCTTCTATGTTGATTGTCGTCTGTGTACGTGAGGTGACGAGTGCGTGCTCGGACTTATTAGTGGAAAATTGTCCCTTTAGGAATCTTATGTCCTTATATTCGCTGAGTATGAATTTTTCTTGGCATGATTGAATTTCCTAATTTCTAGTTTCATCTTTACTTGCTTAAATGTCGGATTTCTTACTTTTAGATTTACTCATCTTGCCTATTTGACCCCTAATTGACTTATCTAAAGGTTTTACTCCTTTTACTGTCATGTTAGGCCCTCTTAACTGCTTATCTCAAATTGTAATTATCTTCATTCCATCCTATAATTGTTTTGGTCTTAACTGAATGATTATTTTCCTGCTGCTTGTCTTTAAGTGAAATTGTGGAATATCCTCGTAACTGCTCAACCTTAAAAGAAATTTAGATATTTTATACCTTTGTTGACTTGCCCTTATATGGAGTTATCGGATTTGTCTGAGTTTTCTTGTTGTTGAACCGTGCATTTGGGTACAACTCATATACATTATTATTCTTCCTTGTTGAGTTGTCCTTATTATGCCTAGTATTCTTTGTTGTGCTTATTCCTTACGAACTAGCCTTGCTTTTTCTTGTGATCAAAGGTTCTTGAATTAATGTATCTATCGTATCTTGTATTATTGTCAATTTTTGTTGTTGTTGTACTTGTTGTGGTGATGCACGAAGTTTCTGCCGTGCGGTTGCTGATATGAGGGTTTGCACGAGGTTTCTGCCGTGCCGTGTTTTCTATTGATATTTCACATGCGGTGTGACAAGGCGGTGTATGGGTTGTGCATGTGTCGAGAAAAGGTGGGAACATTTTTATACATGTGTGGTGAAACAAGGCAGGCATATACTTTACTATTGCACACGTGGCGAGACAAGGTGGGCTATGTCAGGGATTGTTTGTGATACTTGTGTTGGCCTGGGGGCATTCCTTGTTGTTGATATTGTGTACTGGAACACTTACTGTGTGAGTTTATTCGGGTGAAAATTTGTGAGATTACAATGTACGTGTTGCCCTTTTCTTCCCTTATGCTTATTGGTTGTTGAATCATGTTAGGACACCTGCACAAGCATACACGCAGTTAAGTGCTATTAACGGATTTAGGGCCCCTTGTTGTTGTTGTCAAGTATAGATACCCTTGTTGTACTTACTGTACGGGTGGAAATGACCCAATTGGCAAGTGAGTCGTCCGTGCAGTTAGTACTTGAATGAGGGCGCAAGATGCCAAGTGTTAGATTTCGAATATTAGGACCCGTAAATGGTGATTTGTCTGAGGTTCGAAACCTCGTGGAGATGACTATGAATTTGATGTAGAAGTTGGTTGAAGTTGTTGAGGCATTACCTGTCCTTGTTGTATATTTACATTCCAGATTTGTTTGTGTTTTATTCATTCTTGTGTTGTTTCATTGGTTCTGCTGATACTTATTGTTTTCCTTCTTTATCGAATTCACTGTATTGTTAGCTATATTGCGTAGCTTTTATGTGTATATCAGTTTATCTTTATTCCTATATTGATACTTGTTCAGTTTATTAGACCAGTGGGTGTCTTGACTAGTCCTCGTCACTACTTCTCCGAGGTTAGTCTTGATACTTACTGGGCACTGTTGTGGTGTGCTCATAATACACTCCTGCACATTTTTGTGCAGATCTAGGTATTGATCGTTAGTAGCTGTGCGGATTCTTGCCGAGGAGACTCAAGGTAAACTTGTCATCGCGTTCGCAGGCTTTGTAGTCACCTTCCTATTTTGCATTTACATCTATAAAGCTTATGACTTGTACTACCTGGGTTTTGGGAATATGCTCATTGTATAAAGAAATTTCTTTTCTTCAGAAAAATATTAGATTTTATTTATTATTGTTGGTATTCTATGAATGTTAGGCTTACCTAGTCCTTAAGACAAGGTGCCATCACGATACCCAACGGAGGGAAAATTTGGGTTGTGACAAGAGGATGAAGAAGGATATAGTTGGGTTTGTGGCTCGGTGTCTCAACTATCAGGAGGTTAAGTACGAGCATCAGAGACTGGGTGGCTTGCTTAACAGGTTAGAGATCCCAAAGTGGAAGTGGGAGCGGATCACCATGGATTTCGTAGTTGGACTCTCACGTACATTGAGGAAGTTCGACGCTATTTGGGTGATTGTGGATCGGCTGACCAAGTCAACTCATTTCATTCCAGTGATGACAACTTACTCTTTAGAGAGGTTAACCGAGATTTACATCCGAGAGATTGTTCATCTTCACGGTGTCCCAGTTTCCATCATTTCAGATAGAGGCACACAGTTTACATCAAGGTTCTTCAGAGCTGTTTAGCAGGAGTTGGGCACTAGAGTGGAGCTGAGCACAACCTTTCATCCTCAGACGGACAGGCAGTCCGAGCACACGATTCAGATACTAGAGGATATGCTCCGTGTGTGTGTGATGGATTTTGGAGGGTCACGGGACTAGTTCTTGCCACTTGCAGAGTTTGCCTACAACAACAGTTATCAGTCCAGCATTCAAATGGCACCGTATAAGGCTCTGTATGGTAGGCGGTGTCGATCCCTGGTGGGTTGGTTCGAGCCGGGTGAGGCCTGATTATTGGGTACAGACTTGGTCCAGGATGCCCTGGATAAGGTGAAGGTGATTCAGGATAGACTTCGCACAGCCCAGTCCAGACAGAAGAGTTATGATGGCCGGAAGGTTCGCGATGTAGAATTCATGGTTGGAGAGCGGGTCTTGCTTTGGGTCTTACCTATGAAGCGCATCATGAGGTTCGGAAAGAAGGGTAAGCTGAGCCCGAGGTACATTGGTCCTTTTGAGGCATTGCAGCGTGTTGGGGAGGTTGCTTATGAGGTTGCTCTACCTCCCAGCCTAGCAAGAGTTCTTCCAATTTTCCATATTTCTATGCTTCAGAAGTATCACGATAATTCGTCTCATGTATTAGATTTCAGCTCAGTCCAGTTGGACAATGATCTATCTTATGTTGAGGAGCCAGTGGCTATCTTGGACAAACATGTTAGAAAGCTAAGTTCAAAGAACATTGCTTAAGTAAAGTTTCAGTGGAGGGGTCAGTCGGTCGAGGAGGCGACTTGGGAGATCGAGCAAAATATGTGCAACCATTATCCTCATCTTTTCATAGCTTCAGGTACGTATCTGTACTCGTTCGAGGACGAACGATTGTTTTAAGAGGGTGAGGATGTGACGACATGGCCGGTCGTCTTGAGAGTTATGGCCCGATTCCCATTAATTGTTTCCCTGCACCTATTTCTGCTATTGTGACTTGTTGGGAGGGGATCGTTCTGGTCTTCAGAGTGAATTGAGACACTTAGTCTCTTAATTGGAAGCTTAAGTTGGAAAAGTCAACCGGATGTCGACTTGTGGGTAAACGACCTCGGATTTGAATTTTTATGGTTCTGTTAGCACCGTTAGGTGATTTTGGACTTCGGATCGCATCCGGAATGTGATATGGGAGATCCGTAGTAGAAGTAAGCTTGAATTGGAAAAAGTTGGAATTTGGGCGATTTTGGCCGGCAAGAGTAATTTTGATATCGGCTTCGGAATGGATTTTCAAAAGTTGGATTAGGTTTGTGATATCGGTTCGTGGCCGCACGTACGGATGGTTGAGCCTAAAAGCGGTCTTGGGAGGTATGGTCAGAGGTCGTAGGTGTGATCTGAGTTCTGCATATGCGATGATCGCAGATGCGCCGGAGGGACCGCAGAAGTGGTGTTGAACCGCAGAAGTGACCTCATATCCGCATGTGCGCACACGCAAGTGCGACTTTTGGATCGCAGAAGCGGGATCTGAGTTTTTAAGTGAGGACCCCACCTCTGATTTAAATTCCGCAGGTGCGGAACCGAAGATGCGGTTGGAGGCCGCAGAAGAGGTTTAACTGGCAAAAAAGGGGAAAAGTCGACGGTTTAATTCATTTCTCCATTTTTGGACTTAGGAGCTTGGAAATTGGCGATTCTTTGAGGGATTTTCAGGGAGAGATTTGGGATAACTATTCCTAACTCGATTTTGGTTATATTTCATTAATCTATTATTGTATTTTCATTTTAGTAAGGAATTTGAGTGAGAAAGTTGGGAAAAAGGGGGAAAAGTTCCCCAACCGAATTTCTGAGTTTTGAGTGGGATTTAGACATCGGATTTGGATAATTTTAGTACGAGTGAACTCGTGAGTGAATGGGTGTTCAAATTTGGTAACTTTTACCCGATTATGAGATGTGGCCCCAGGAGGCTTTCTGAGCGATTTTTCAATTTCTTGCTTTAACTTTGATTCTGTTCGCTAGATTAGTTTCTTGTAGTTATATTTATGTTATGTAATTGGTTTTGTCTAGATTTGGGCCATTCGAACTAGGATATTTGTGGAAAGAGAATTATTCGAATTGATTTGATCTTGGTTCGAGGTAAGTGGCTTGCCTAACCTTATGTGGGGGAACTCCCCTTAGGATTAGTACTGTTGTTGATATATGAGCGCTGTGTACATGAGGTGAAGAGTACGTACATGGGCTAATTGATGTAAAAAACCCGATTTTCACTAAATAATAACCTGTCTTTTCTCTTATTTGAACTTATTAGCGTGTGTAGAATCCTGTTAGACTCAGAAAGCATGTCTACTTGCCTTAAATGTTTACCTTAACTACATGTAGCATGTTTATTGATTTTTACTTGTTTTTCCTTAACTTGTACTTAAGTTAAATTGTTAGATTTCGTGTCGTAACTATTGAATTCTATTGTTGGTTGCATATTTTCTTTGGGACGACGGAACGGTATTCCGGGAGATCTCCCTACACACTTACGTTTGGGACTACGAGATGGTATCTCGGGAGATCCCTTGTTGTTTTGCTGTGCACTAAGCTGCAGTTTTCTATGTTCCTTCCTTGTTAAATTCAACCTTTATTTACCGCGATATTTCATTGTTCCTTGCCTTATTCTATATATATTTATTCCGGTAGGGCCCTGACCTGACCTCGTCACTACTCGACCGAGGTTAGGTTTGGTAGTTATTAGGTACCATTGTGGTGTACTCATGCCCTTTCCTGCACATGTTTTCGTGTGCAGATCCAGGTGTATCTTATCAGCCTCATCACTAGTAGCAGTCGCTGCTGCTTATTGGAACTTCAAAGTACATCTTCCCCCGCCCGCAGATCCTCGAAGTCCCCCTTTATTCCCTTATGTTCATTTTTCCTACTTTCTCTAGAAATGATGTATAGAATAGTTAAGACTCTTTTTAGTAGCTTGTGACTTGCGGTGTTCCGGGTTTTGGGAATTGTTTTGCACATTTCAGAAGTGGAAATTGTATATGCCGAGTGGCATCCAGTTGCTTATTAGATAATTGTTACTGTTAGTAGTTAATGTTCATGTTTTGTTTTATTTCTGCAAAGTGTTAGGCTTACCTAGTTGTAGAGACTAGGTGCAGTCACAAAAACTCACGGAAGGAGGAAATTGGGTCGTGACATTAATTCTCTTTAAACTCAAAAAATAACAGAAGGAAAAACATCAGCATAATACTACAAAATTTCAGCATGTTTTGGTATGAAATTTTAGGAAAAGAAGATAACTTCAGCACGCATTAGCAAAAATTTATTAGAAAATTATATACTACAGAACAAAAACTTAAGTATGTCTAGTCTGAAATCTTAGAAAATGAACTTAAAAACTTTCGCTTGTTTAGGCTGAAGTTTCGGAAAAACTCATTAAAAAAACTACAGACTACTGGACAAAACTTCAGCATGTTTAGTGTAAAGTTTTAGGAAATGAACAAAAAAAACTTCAGGATGGATAAGTTTATTATATATATAAACAATTTTTCCAAAAATAAAGATTGTAGAGAAGTTGTAGGAAATGAAGTTTTTCAAACATAACCTCCTAATATCATGAACACCAAAAACATAACCTCCAAATATCATGAACACCAAACCCATTTTACAATTAAACAAAAAAACCCTTAAAAATAGTAAAAATAAGTTATCGCAATAGCTCACCACTGTAAAACATCATAAACTATCTTAAAATTACATACTGCATACTGCAGACTTAAGGATAAAACTTAAGCATGTTTAGTCTAAAGTTTTGACAAATGAACTAAAAAACTTCAGCTATTGTAGACTGCTTGACAAAACTTCAGCAGTGTTGGTATGAGATTTAATCAAATGAATTAAATAACTTCAGCATCCATTAGCATAAAGTTTTAGCTTTCATGTGTGGCATGAAGTTTTAGCTTTAATGTAGTTTTAGCTAAATTTTAATTTTTGATAATGTAGTTTAATGAAATATTATATTCTTTTATTTAATCTTTGTGTGCATTATTTTTTTTATATTAATTCTCTTCAAATAACATAAGGAAAAAACATAATTTTTCCTTTAGTATAATACTACAAAACTTCAGCATGTTTTGGTATGAAATTTTAGCAAATAACCAAATAACTTCAGCATGCATTAGCAAAAATTCATTAAAAAATTACATACTGCAAGACAAAAACTTCAGCACATATGTCCTCAAGCTTTAGCAAATGAACTGAACAAATTCAGCATACATTAACAAAATTCATTAAAAACTTACATACTTCCAAAAATTTCAGCATGTTTGGCCTGAAGTTTTAGCAAATGAACTAAAAAACTTCAGCTTGTTTAGACTGATGTTTCAGATATAACTCATGACAAGGCTGTAGACTGCATGACAAAACTTCAGCATGTTTTAGTATTAAGTTTTATCAAATGATCTATATAACTTCAGCATGCATTAGCTAAAATTCTTTAGAAAATTACATACTGCAGGACAAAAGCTTAATAGTCTGAAGTTTTAGCAAATGAACTAAAAAACTTCAGCAGCAAGTGTTGGTATGAAGTTTTTCAAATGAACTAAATAACTTCAACATCCATTAGCATGAAGTTTTATCTGCAACGTGAAACAACTTCATGATACATTAACATGAAGTTTTAGCTTTAACGTGAAAGAACTTCATGCTACATTAGCATGAAGTTTTAGCTTGTATTTGATTATGTAACGACCCGACCGGTCATTTTGAGATTTAGCACGTCATTCAACGGTTCGAGGCCTTGAGTAGCTTCACTTCAGGTATTATGACTTGAACGTGTGGTCAGAATTGAATTTTGGAAAGATCGGAGTTGATTCGGAAAGAAAATTCTCATTTCGGAAGCTTTAAGTTGAAAGAATTGACTAAGGTTTGACTTTTTAGTAAACGACCTCAGAATCGGGATTTGAAAGTTCCAACAAGTTTGTATGATGATTTGGACTTGGGTGTATGTCCGGATCAGGTTTTGGATGACCCAGGAGCGTTTCAGCGCTTATTGTGGAAAGTTGGCATTTTGGAAGAATTTCATAAATGTGGGTTGAAGTGTATTTTAATGGTATCAATTTCCATTTTGGATTCCTAGCCTAGGAATAGCTTCGTATGGTGATTCTGGTCTTAGGAGTGCCTGTGTATATGGATTTGGAGGTCTGTATGTCATTTGGGGGTCATTTGGCAAAAGTTGGAAATTTGAAGGTTTTTGGAAAGTTTGACGGGGAGTTGACTTTTTTATATGAGGTTGAATCTCTATTATAGAAGTTGGAATAGGTCCATGAAGTCATTTGGGACTTGTGTGAAAAATTTGAAGTCGTTCCGAATTGATTTGATATGTTTCGACACAAGATATAGAATTTAGAAATTTATAAGTTTGATTTGAGGCGCGATTCATGATTTTGATGTTGTTTGACGTGGTTTGAGGCTTCGACTAAGTTCATATTGTATTGGAATAGTTTGGCGTGATTAGACGAGGTCCCAGGGGCCTCGGGGGTGATTCAGAGTGGTTTCAGACCATTTTTCCCTGTTTTACAACTAGTGGTACTGGTTTCTCGTTTTCTTCTTTGAGAACGCGGAGGGATTCACGTGTTCGCGAAGAAGGATTTGTTGGGCTGTTGGGATTTTCCCGTCATGAATATGATGAAGGAGACGCGAACGTGGAATGGAGGTTGGGGAAGCCTATGCGAACGCGAAGAGGAAAGGGAGCTGGGGCTTGCCTGGCATTAAGCCTTCGCGAACGCGGCTCGTGGCTCACGAACACAGAGGGAAGAGGTCGGAAGGCTACGCGAACGCGCCGAGGAGGTCGCAAACGCGTAGGCGAATTTTTGGGGCTGTTTTTTTTGGCCTTCGCGAGTGCAAGGGACTGGCCGCGTTCGCGAAGAAGGGTCGCCTGGGCAGTAGGTTTGGATTTCGGGACTTAGCCCATTTTTCTCACTTTTTCATTTGGTTTGGGCGAGTCTTGGAGCTCTTGGAGGGGATATTTCCATCATCCATTGCAAGGTAAGTAATTCCCGCACATTGTGACTTAATTATATGGTTTATATATGGATTTAGACATGAAAATTAGTAGAAATTTGGGATTTTGGTAAACCTAGAAATTGGTATTTTTTGATTTTGACCACAAAATTGGACATAAAATTGGGAATAAATTATATTTTTGAGTTCGCGGTGCTATGGATAATGTTTATCTTTGAAAAATTTCGTAATCCGGACACGTGAGTGCGAGAGTTCATTTTATCGACTTTTCGAGCGGAGTTGGGAATTTGTTTTAATTGATTGATTATGGGTATTAGAGTATATTTTGATTTGTTTGCACCTTATTTGTCTGGTTTTGGATCGAGAGGCATCGGTTTGAGGTGTTAGAGAGGCTTTGGAGTCGGTTATGGAACTTCGGAGCGAGGTAAGATCATGTCAAACTCTGTGAGGGGGAAACTACCCATAGGTGATGTATTTGATATGCGTTACTTGTTGCGGGGCTACGTACGCACTAGGTGACGAGAGTCTGCCGTAGCTAAATCCATGTTATTTTCCGAGTAGACTAGGTCCACACCATGTTATAGTTGTACTATTTGAGTTGTCCCTTGTCTATTAAATTCCTTTATTTTACATTATGACTTGAGACTAGACTTGTGTAGAGCTATAGACTCGCTATTGTATAGATTCAACGGGCTTCGCAATTAGCCACGAATAATTGTACTCCTCTTACAAATTTCTCTCGCGTTATGCGATCTCATCGAAAGGTTTCCCCAAAGCTTCTTATAACTCACATGCCCCTTCGTGAGTGGGGTCAAGGACCCGTCAAATCTTCTTATTCTAATGGGATCGGGCCGTTCGCCTCGGCATTACAAATACATCTATAGTTCGTGTCGTTCGACCCTCGGCAGTACGCACATCTTATGGGATCGAGTCGTTCGCCTCGGCAGGATTATGTACCACACTCTCATGGGAGCCGGCCGTTCGCCTCAGCAATATAATAGATGTATCTATGGTTATATACCATATTATGATGGTATGGAGCCGTACGCCTCGACATTTCTATAAAACACTCATATGGAATCATGCGTATTATTTGTCCAAAAAGCTAGTGTATTTGGGAGTTTTCCTGATTTGAATTATGACGACCTATCTGGTGAGTTCAATTATTTATTTACATAATCCGGTGGAGGAGGTAACTGCTAACAGAGAGTTTGAGCTTATTGTTGAGAGGAGGATTGTACTATGTATTCATACTTGTTTATCTCGTTTATTTACTGTGCCCCATATCTGTTTACTTCTTATTATAACTGTCTTATTGGATCAGTAGTAAGTGTTGATGTCAACCCCTCATCACTACTTATCTGAGGTTAATCTATATACTTACTGGGTATGCGTTGATTTACGTACCCATGCTATACTTGCTGCATATTTTTGTGCAGGTACATATATGTCTGGTGGTCTTTTGGGTGCAGAGGCGCGGCTATTGCGGGGACTTACCGTGAGCTGCATTTCATGTTAGAATCCGCAGCCTGCAGAGTCTCCATCAGAGTTATTTATATTCCCCTATCTAATTTGTATTCCAGACAGATGTTGTATTTTATTATATTTCCTAGTTGATGCTCATGCACTTGTGACCCCAGGTTTTGGGGGTTCTTACGGGATTATTCATTATTTTAGTTCGTGTAAATGTTATCATTTACCCTGTAAATTCTATTTCATACTCCTTAATTAATGAAAATGATGATTTCAAATACTAAAATGAGTAAATAAGTTAATCATTCACCATTGGCTTACCTGACGACGGTGTTAGGCGTCATCACGGCCTTTAGTAGATTTTAGGTCGTGATAAATTATAACTTCAGAAAGTCAACGTGAAACAACTTTATTCTATATCTTTCATGCATTAAATTTGAAGTTTTGAAAAGTTTTTGCAGATCTATAAGTGAACTTCATGTTACATCCGTCAAACAACTTCATGCAAGTGTGATTAAATGAGTATAAGTGAATATATCAATAGGCGTTAATTAAATTTTGATTTTGTTTTTTAAGTTTAAAACTTAAAAAGCATGACGAATTACCAAAATAATTTCCAAAACATAGATCATGAAGATCAATCAGTTTCAAAAACTACTTCGAATTCTGAAGATGAATTTCAATACTTACAATGTATTTTGTAATTTTGAATTCGGAATTTGAATCTCATTCAACTTTTTGGTTTTTTGATAAAGTTGTTGAGAGTTGAGGCACTACTTGAAAATGGCAGAACTCCGACTGCCAAAACGGTCGAAAATCGGTCAGAAATCACGAATTTCCAATTATTTTCCGACCAAAATTGGTTGGTCGGAAAACAGTTGGTCGGAAAATAATTTCTAAACGAATCTGTCAACGACGAAAGTAGTCGGAACGTTCAAAAGGTCAGACAACCAAATATTTTCAAATTTTAGACCAAAGTGGTCGGAATTTACTGACCGAATGAGTCGTAATAATATAAATAAAAATAATTATTTATTTAAAATTAAATAATATAATTATTGTAACAACATGACCGATCGTTTTACTTTTTAGAACCCTATTCCCCTATATAAGAATCTCCGTATGTGTTTTTACTATTTTTATGACTTGCGGGGATGGTTAGTTCGGGATTTGGAAGGGTTCGGGTTGAAATCGGAACAATTAGTTTCTTAAGGTTGGCTAAAAAGTCTAAGTTTGACTTCAGTCAACATTTTGAGCAAACGACCTCATAATCTGAATTTGACGGTTCCAATTGGTTTGTATGATGATTTCGAACTTGGGTGTATGCTCGGATCAGTTATTGGATGACCCGGGAGTGTCTCGGTGCCTAATATCAAAAGTTGGTTCTTTGAAGGTTTTTGAAGTTCTTTAAATTTGGTTTGGAGTAGGTATTGGTGATATCGAGGTCCGAATGGTACCCGAGGCCGGGAGTAGTTTCGTATAGTGATTTAAGACTTCGCAAAAATTAGTTTCATTCCGAGTAGTCTAAGTACGATTCGCCGCGCTCGGAACAATTCGAAAACTTGAAGTACATATTTTGATTCAATTTGCTTTTAGGGTGCGATTCTTAGTTCCATTGTTGATTTACACGTTTTGAGAGTTCGAGCAGGTCCATAACATGTTTATAGACTTGTTGGTGCATTTCGACAGGGTCCCGAGTGGCTCGGGTGAGCTTCGGACCGCTTGGAGAAATGTTGGAAAAACCAGAAATTCCATTTCTAGTTTTCTTCTTCACGAACGCGAAAGGACTCTCGCGTTCGCGATGAAGGAATTGAGGCTCAGGGATTTTGTGCTACACGTTCGCGATAGCTAGTCCGCGTTCGTGAAGGTCTGGGACCTGTAACCTTCACGTTCGCGTGAGGTGACTCGCGTTCTCATAGAAGAGCCTGGGCTGGGCTTTGGGCCGCTGTTATTCTTCGCGTTCGCGAAAAAGCCCTCTCGTTCGCAATGGGTTGGACAATCTAGCCTCCGCATTCGCAATGAGTCATCTCTAGGGGGCCAGTACCGTTTGTCTTCCCGAACGCGAGGTCTCTTCCGCATTCACGAAGAAGAAGGCAGCTGGTCAGTGTGTGCTAAAATCGGGACTTAAGAAATTTTTAGGTTCATTTATTGCACTCTTGGGCGATTTTAGAGCTTTAAAGAAGGGAATTTCAACCTAGCTTTTGAAGGTAAGTAATTTCCACCTAATGTGAGTTTAATACATAAATTCTGGGTAGATTTTGACATGAAAAGTTGTGGAAATCATGGGTTTAGATTAAAAACCTAGGTTTTAATAAAAATGGGATTTTTACCACGAAAATAGTTATGGAATTTAGTGCAACTCATATATTTTAGTTCATAAGGTTATTATAATGACCCGGTAGGTCGTTTTGGGAGTTAGCACCCCGATCCCCTAATAACTTACTTTCCCCGTGTCAATTTCTATTTTTGGGACTTGTTGGAGAATTGAGTGGTGAAATTCGAAGAGTTTTTGGACACATAGTCCTTCTATGTGAGTTTCAGCTTTAGAAATCGGACTGTAGCTGGGACTGTGGGAAGAAGAGTCCGGAATGGGATTTCGTCGACTCCGTTACCTCCGTTGGGTGATTTCGGAGTTAGGAGCGTGTTCGGAATGTGCTTTCGAGGTCTATAGTAGATTTAGGCTTGAATTGGCAAAAGTTAGAATTTTGGCGATTTCGGCCGATAGGTGAAATTTTTATATCGGGCTCGGAATGGAATTCTGAGAGTGGTTGTAGGTCCGTTGTACCATTTGTGTCATGTGTGTAAAATTTGAGGTCATTCGGACTAGTTTTGAGGTGTTTCGGCATCAGTTGTAGAGTTTGAAAATTTCATAAGTCCTTAGGCTTGAATCCATGTATAACTGGTCATTTTGGTGTTATGTGATCTGTTATGGAGGCTCAACTAAGTTTTGATAAGGTATTAGGACTGGTTGGTAAGTTTGGTTGAAGCCTCGGGAATGTTTCGGATGCTCGACGGCTGAATTTAGAACTTGGAAGAACAGCTGAACCATTGTTGGTTCTGGTGTCTCGCACCTGCGATGGACTTCCGCACGTGCAGACACACAGGTGCGGACGAGGGGCTCGCAGGTGCGGGCTTGGCCAAATCACCCATTCCTCGCAGGTACGGTCATTTTTTCGTAGGTGCGGAGCCGCAGATACGGCCAATTGACCACAGGTGCGCCCCCAGGCCTTTTAGGGTGTTTTCGCACCTGCGATAGAATTTCCTCCAGTGCTGGACCGCAGGTGCGGCCCAAGGGGCGCAGGTGCGGAAACTGCTGGGTAGTTATATCAGATTCGAGGGCATAAATTTCATAACTCAAAAATCAATTGGAGCTCGGGTGTGGGCGATTTGGAGTGAATTTTGAGGATAAGCTTCATAGGTAACGATCCCTAACCCTATTTCCTTTGTATATCATTAATCTATGGCCATTTCTTCCATGTAATTAAGGAATTTAGGTGAAAAATCATGCAAATGGGAAAAATTTCCCTAATTAGAAAATCCAAGAATTTAATAAGATTTTGTCGTCGGTTTTTGATGATTCTTGTTTGAGTGAGTTTGTGAGTGAATGGGTGTTCTAAATTTGTAACTTTCACTCTTTTTCGGGACGTGGGCCCAGGGGAATTTTTGGGCGATACTTCTAAACTCGCGTATTAGCCTCGAACTTATTAGCTATTTTTATTCCTTAGAGTGATATTTACATTATGCAATCGAATTGAATAGATTTGGGTCCTTCGGAGTCGGATACTCGTGGCAAGGGCGTGGTTTCGAGTTGAGTAGCGCAGTTGAGGTAAGTGGCTTGCCTAACTCTGTATTGGGGACTTCCCCTAGGCTATCCTTAATACTGTTTATGTTGATTGGGCATCGTGTGCGTGAGGTGACGAGTACGTACATGTGCCATTGTTGCAAAAAAATTCCATTTTTCCTCCATGACTTAAACCATTTCACTCCTATTTCACTGATTCCTGTATCGACTATGTAGTTTGGATTAGGAAATAGCATTCCTACATGTTCTACTTGAATTTTCCCTAGCTATTACTATATGTACCATGTTTAGGTAGTTTTACCCATATTTTTGCCTATGATTTTCCCTGAACTGTTTTAAATAAAAACTATATCATGTATTTGTACTATATTGCATATTTAAATTGGGACTACAGACGATATTCTGGGAGCTTTCCCCCTGTACTGCGTTGCATATTTAAATTGGGACTACGGACGAGATTCCGGGAGCTTTCCTTCTCTAGTGCATTGCATACTTATTACTATGATAAATGGTATGCTGAGCCGAGGGCTCCCTGTTATAATTTCCTTTTGCTCATTGTTGCTACTGATTTGCCTTAGCTTATTATATCTCTCTGTTCACATTTATTTTATACTGATTTACTGTAGTTCAGTAGAGCCTTAACCTGACCTCGTCACTACTCGACTGGGGTAGGCTTGGCACTTACTGGGTACCAATTTGTGGTGTACTCATGCCCTTTCCTGCACATGTTTTTCGTGTGCAGATCCAGGTACCAACGCTCATTTTCGTGGCTAGGGGTCCGAGCAGCAGTTGTTAGGAGACCAAAAGGTAATTCTGTCGTGTCCGCAGAGTCCTTCGCGTCACCTTCCACTCCAAATTTAGATAGATTTCTTTTTTTCACGTAAACTCCCTTCGTTGTATAGAGATATTTTGAGATAGAGCTTGTGACTAAAGTGATCTTCCGGGTTTTTGGGAAAAGTTGTATTTTTTTATACGCCAAGTGGCGATGTTTCATTTTAGACTCACTTATTCCGTCTTTATCTTTATTGCTTTTATTTAATATGTGTTTCCGCAATTAGTCTTACCTAGTCGTAGAGACTAGGTGCCATCACGATACCTTCGGAGGGAAAAAGTTGGGTCGTGACAAGTTGGTATCAGAGTGTCTAGGTTCATAGGTGTCACAAGTCACAAGCCGGTTTATTAGAGTCTCATAGATCAGTGCGGAGACGTCCGTATCTATCTTCGGGAGGCTATGTAACTGTTAGGAACAATCATATATCTTAGATTTCCTTTTTTTCGTGCGAGCTATTGACATCAAAAAAAATTCTAAAATTCTATTCTATTCTTTCCCACGGATAGTGAGGACCCGTACTGGGAGGACCGATGACCAAGCACCCGAGATCCCTACCAGAGCCGCCAGAGGCAGGGGCCGGGATAGAGGACGACCGCGCGGTGTGAGCACCGGCGAGGCCAGCGGCAGAGGAGCTTATGGAAGCCCCAGCTGGAGAGCCGGCACAGGAGGTCCCAATTGCTGCTCCAGCCTTGCAGGAGACCTTTGCTCAGTTCATGAGCATGTTCAGTACTCTAGCGCAGGCTGGGCTATTTCCGATAGCTCCCGCTACATCTCAGTTCGGGGGAGGGTCACAGACTCCCGCAGCCCGCACTCCTGATCAGAGAGGCCAGGTTGATCAGGCCCTGAAGTATATTCCTATGCCCCCAACGGCTCCAGTTTAGCATGATGATAGGGCAGCCACTTCTGAGGCCGAGCAGCTCAGACTCGAGAGGTACAAGAAGTACCACCCACCTACTTTCAGTGGACTAGCTTCAGATGACGCTCTGGGATTTCTTGAGGAGTGTCATCTTATTCTCCGCACTATGGGCATTGTGGAGTCCAGTGAGGTTTCTTTCACCGCTTTCCAGCTGAGGGGAGCGACATATCAGTGGTGGCGGGCCTATGAGCTGAGTAGTCCGGATGAGGCAGCCTCACTCACTTGGACTCAGTTTTCAGAGATGTTTTTGTGAGAGCATATCCCTCAGAGCCTCAGGGATGCTTGGCACGCGGAGCTTGAGAAGTTGCGCCAGGGTACTATGATTGTGTCGGAGTATGCAGTCTGTTTTAGTGAGTTAGCTTGGCATGCACCAGCCTTGGTTGCCACAGTCAGAGAGCGGGTTTGCCGCTTCATTGAGGGACTCCGTCCTAGTATTCGGACCAGTATGGCCAGAGAGTTGAAGATGGATATCACTTACCAGCAGGCAGTGAGTATTTCCAAGAGAGTAGAGGGCATGTTCGCCCGGGACAGAGAGGGGAGGGAGGCCAAGAGGGCTTGAGAGACTGGCCATTTTTTAGGAGCTCGTGCACCAGCAGCACGTCATGGTAGGGGCTTTGTGGGTCACCCTGTTCATTCAGCCCTTCTAGCAGCCAGCGGTATTCCAGCTCTTCCTAGACCTCAAGAGTTCTATTATGCACCGCCAGTATCCAGTATGCCTCCAGTTCGAGGTGTTATTTCCGGCCAGCCCAGCAGGCCAACTCCTATTCAGTCTCAGCCTCAGCGTCCTCCGAGGGGTTTTTTTGAGTGTGGTGACACTCGTCACTTGATTAGAGATTGCTCCAGGGCCAGGAGGAGTGCGCCTCCATAGTCTTATCAGCCCCCACGTGCTCCGACGGGTCCTTCAGCTATTTTTCCAGCCTCAGATGCCACTCCACCTCCTCAGCCAGCTCAAGGTGGGGGTCGGGGACATAGAGGTCGCCCTAGAAGGGGAGGCCAGGCCAGATACTATGCTCTTCCAGCCCATTTCGAGGTTGTTGCTTCAGACTCAGTCATCACAGTTATTGTCCCTGTCTGCCATAGGGATGCATCAGTGTTATTTGATCCAGGCTCTACGTATTCATATGTGTCCTCTTATTTTGCTCCACATTTGGGGATATCTAGGGATTCTTTGAGTTCCCATGTCTATGTATCTACTCATGTGGGAGACTCTCGAGTTGTGGACCGCGTATATCGGTTGTATTCGATTTCTCTTAGTGGTTTTGAGACCAGGGCTGACTTATTATTACTTAGCATGGTAGATTTCGATGTTATCTTGGGCTTGGACTGGTTGTCGCCCTATTATGCTATTCTTGATTGACACGCTAAGACCATGACGCTGGCTATGCCAGGCTTGCCGATATTTGAGTGGAGAGGTACCTTAGAGTATACTCCCAACAGGGTCATTTCATTCCTTAAGGCTCAGCAAATGGTTGAGAAGGGGTGTGATGCGTACTTGGCCTATGTGAGAGATGTCGGTGTTGATACTCCTCCAGTTAAGTCAGTTCCTATAGTGGGGGACTTTCCTGATGTATTCCCAGCTGATCTTCCGGGTATGCCGCCCCACAGAGAAATTGATTTCAGCATTGATTTGTTGTCGGGCACTCAGCCCATTTCTATCCCTCCTTACCGTATGGCTCCTCCTGAGTTGAAGGAGTTGAAGAATCAGTTACAGGAGTTGCTTGACAAGGGTTTCATCAGACCCAGTGTATCACCTTGGGGTGCTCCGGTATTGTTTGTGAAGGAAAATGATGGTTCTATACGTATGTGTATCGATTATCGGCAGTTGAACAAGGTTAACGTGAAGAACAGGTATCCTTTGCCTTGCATTTATGATTTATTCGACCAACTACAAGGTTCCAGGGTATTCTCCAAGATTGACTTGCGTTTTGGCTATCATCAGTTGAAGATTCTAGAGTCGGATATCTCGAAGACTGCTTTCAGCACCAGATATGGCCACTATGAGTTCCTTGTTATGTCATTTGGGCTGACTGATGCAAGACTAAATTGCATAGTTTAACATGTGATATACCTTACATTTTATGCGCATTAATGATAAAATTACACTTGTTATGTTCTTAATGGAGTTTATTTTATGTGTAGGTGAATTGGAAATGGAAACGGAGCTAAAGGGATGCAAATACGTCAAAAATACGCAAAAGGAGACGCCCGGGCGATAGCTGGGCGTTTGCCCCCTAAAGCCAGGCCCCCCTGGCATTAGGGGGGAGTTTACTCAATAAAGCCTGCCCCCCCTGGCATTAGGGGGGCGTTAGGGCCATAACGCCAGGCCCCCTCTGGCGTTAGGGGGGCGTTAGAGCCCAANTGAAATAGAAGTCTCCTACACGGTTAGGGTTCGCCCTAAACCTATAAATAGACTCCTAAAACACAATTAGAAGAGGAATTTCGTGGATTAACAGTAGAAGTGAAGAAAATTCCATTGAAGAGCAAGAACACGATTTCTACAATCTAGTATTTCTTACTTTATATTTCAATTATGCAATTGTTTGTAGTTTTGTTTCATTTAAACATGAGTAGCTAAGTTTTAATCTAGGGTTTTGGTAGAACCCGGTTGGGATGAATTTCTTTTGATATTAATATATTTTGGTCGATTATTCTCTATTTGTTCAACTACGT
>ML394281.1:32510-62068 GCA_005239525.1 Nicotiana knightiana | reverse complement strand
GCTCAAGCCCAGGAAATCATTGTTGGTTCATCTTCCTCAAAGAGGAAGATTAGTGAATCTCGCTCCATAGCAGAAGAGGAAGAGGGTGCTTTAGTGCACAGGCCACAGAGAAGGAAAATGATTTTAGATGATGAGCCTACTGCCTCAACCTTGCCTCCCGTGTCTGTGATTGAGCCTCCTGTCTTTGATGATGTTCTACATTCCCCTATTCACGGTGGTATTGATCCTGCTGCTGACGACGTCCCTTTGGCTGCTGTCTTTCCTGCTTCTTTGAGAGAAACTGTTTCGTCTATTCCTTTGGCTATCTCAACTTTTGCTGCTGCTTTGCCTGTAACTTCTTCAACTCTTCAACTTTCCATGCCTGCTCCTTTGCCCGTGGCTTCTCCAGCTCCTCAACCTTCCGTGCCTGTTGCTGTTCCATATCTGCCTGCTTCCATGTCTTCCGTTAGGGAAGTAGGGTCTTCTAGCAGAGAGATGCGACATGTGGTAATAGAGGTTCCAGCTGAGTGAAACCTTTTTAAGAAGACGGGTGAGCATGAAGTATGGCTCAAGCCTTTAATAGGTCCCGCTGAGAAAGCAAAGCTAGCTAGCCACGGTGCTCTTACATGGGCAAATGAGGTCGTGCATACTTCTTTGAAGGTATGGTGTAAGTTATCCTCTTTCACTCTCGTATATGAAATTTACCATATCTAACTGGTTTATTTCTTGTAGATTAACCTCATAGGCATGGAGCTTATGAAGAGGATTTCAAACACAGACCAAGAGACAAGAGAGTTGCAGGCAGAAGTTGATAATTGGAAAGCACAGTATGATAGCCTAAGGATTGACATGGACGCTTTAGAAGAGGAGAGGAGTACCTTAAAGCGGCATATGAGACTTATGGCAACAAAACTAGCAGTGGAGCGGGCTTCTTGCAGTCAAGCTGACAAAGACAANCTTTAGAGGAGTCGATTATTCCATTAAGGGCCGCTCATGAAGCTGCGGAGGCGGAGAAGGACGGGCTGAGAGCTGAGCTTCAAGTGTGGGCACAAGATTATGAAGATTTGGAAGAGGTGGTTGCTATCGATGTGAGCTGGGCGTATATGAATTCTCACCTCGACACATTGATGGAAGTGAGTTAAGAGGGTTTCGACCTTAGTGCTGAAATAGCCAAAACTAAGGAAGCCATGGAGAAGGCTCAACAAGGTCATAACCTCTCTTCACCTGATGGTGAGTATCTAGCCGCTCATGACTCTTCATCCTCAGTTTCTCCCGCTCCTTCTTCCACTGAAGTCAATCCCTCTTCTTAAAAAGATCTAGTTAGTTTATCCCTTTTTTTCTTTTTCTTTTTCTTTGTATCAATTGGTGGTTACCCCAGTCCCATCGGGGGTAAATTTGTATTTCCTTTAAGTCCCCAAATTACAACTTTAAGTCCACAATGTAAATATAAAAATCTTATACGGCGAAGTATAAGTTAATACTTAGTTTTAGCCGTTTTAATATATAAATGTTAGTTCGACTTTTGCTGAGTTTCTGTTTCACTCTTTAAGTCTTCTGCATGCTTTATTTTTCGAGGTTTTAGTTTTACCTTTGAGTTTTGCATGTGGGATGCTTTAGACTACTTGTACCTTTTTTATAATAGGCACGATGTCATATTAAATGTGTGACTTTTTGTAATAGGCATAGTTTATGGAAGAGGGCCCTTTATAATTGACATGAAGAAGACGTCTCAACTTCATGATAATGAAATAGAGTGATAGGAATTTTACACATGTTTAAGAATGTTTCCAAGGAAAGTTTTTTGTTTGAACTTCCATGACATTTTACATGTGTTTGGTTATCGTCTAAAACTCACGCTTGCAACTGTTTTTGTTTAACAGATTTAATATACTCTTGTATTTCGTAACTGTTTTTCATAGGTAACAGTTTTTCGATATTAATACAAGGAAATAACAATTTTTCACTAGTAACAGTTTTTATAAAGATTAGGGTTTTAACCCGTAACTGTTTTGGAAACAGTTTTCTAATAAGTACGAGGGAAATGTTTTCTTATTCATAACTATTTTTATTTGATAACAGTTTCTTGAACAAATACAAGGGTTCAGATCTTTCATCCATAACTGTTTTATTCGAGAACAATTTTTTGAATGAGTATATTGATGATGATCTTTTACTCTTAACTGTTTTTGTTACAACAATTTTGAATAAGTATAAATATGTACATTTCTTTCTCGTGACTAAAATTTTTCCTTTCAACCTGAATATGTTCGAAGGTTTTTGCTTTTTTCATTAGGCTTTGTATTTGATGGCTCTTTTGATTTCTTTCGATTCTGCTCGTGTCACTTGTCTCATTGGGTAGATGGGTCTTTAGGCTCGAGCTTTTGACTTTCTGATAGTCTTCTTTGCTTCGTCTTAGCCTTCCATACTGTATAGTCCCCCAAGTGTTTGAGCTTTGAAGAATGAAATCTCGAGCACTTGATTATTCCTTCCTTGTGGTCCTTTTCCTGAAAAGGAAAAACATTCCGGACTCGAAGGTATATAGTTTTTTAGATGATGACTGCTTAACCCCTTTTAAAACGTCCATAAGAAAGTGTAACCCTAGACCAGGAATTGTGTTATTTTCTCGCGTCTTTGCAAGTCTAATATCATCATCTGGTGATGGGTTAGCTTTGTGCCTATCATCTAAAAAAGTTAGTAAAATTTTTAAATGTTCAAAATAAAATCGAACGTGTGATACCTGACAGGGGGTATTCTTTTATTTTTAGAAGTAATACTTCTTTAGATGGATGGCGTTCCAGCTTGTTGGTAGAACTCTGGCGTCCATAGCTTCCAACTCATAGGCGCCTTTTCCAGCTATCCCTCAGATTTTGTAAGGTCCTTCCCAGTTTGGATTTAGCTTTCCTGCACCTGCTTCTTTTGTTGATTGAAAGACTTTTTTGAGGACGAAGTCCCCAATTTTAAAGTGCCTGAGATGAGCCTTACGGTTGTAATAACGCTCTATGATTTGTTTTTGAGCTGCCATTCGTATCAATGTTGCTTCTCTCCGTGGTTCGAGCAGGTCCAGGTTGGTCCTTAATTCGTCACTGTTTTCACCTTCCATGGCCGTCAAGAACCTTATACTTGGTTTGCCAATCTCTATAGGTATTAAGGCTTGTAATCCATAAACAAGTGCGAATGGAGTTTCTCCCGTGGCTATTTTTGAAGTCGTTCTGTATGCCCATAGTACCGCTGGTAACTCACCAGGCCAGTTTCCTTTGGCTTTACCCAGCCGCTTTTTTAAATTGTTGATGATGACCTTATTTGTTGACTCAGCTTGACCATTAGCCACGGGGTGGTAAGGCGTTGAGGTGATCCATTTGATTTGCCAACTTTTAAAGAATTCTATGATTTGTGAGCCTATGAATTGTGGGCCATTATCACACACGATCTCCTTTGGTATTCCAAAGCGGCATATTATGTTTCGCCATAAGAAGCCTTTAACTTCCTTTTCTCGCACTTGTTTGAACGCTTCCACCTCTACCCATTTTCTAAAATAGTCGGTTAATACTAGTAAAAACCGTACTTGTCCTTTAGCTGTGGGAAGAGGTCCTACTATGTCCATACCCCATTTCATGAAAGGCCATGGGGATATTATTGGATGTAATAATTCATCTGGTCGATGCATGTTATTGGCAAAACTTTGGCATCTGTCACATTTGGATATGAAATTCTCGGCTTCCTCTTCTATCTTAGGAAAATAGTATCCGGCTCTGATTAGTGTTTTCACTAAGGATCTAGCCCCTGAGTGATTTCCACCGTGTCCGTCGTGGAATTCTTTCATCACAAATTCCATTTGGTTAGGTCCAAGGCATTTAGCTAGGGGTCCCCCGAACATCTTGCGATAAAGTAAGTTGCAAATAAGGCAGTACCGTGCAACTTTGCAGCGTAGTGCTTGAGCCGCTTTCCTGTCTTCAGGCACGGTGCCATTCTGCAAAAAATTAAGAATTTCGTTTCTCCAGTCCCAGATTAGGTTGTTGAAAATTACCTCATTCCTGTCCTGGTCTATTATTGAATGAAATAATTGAACGATAATTGCATTGTCTTTGTTCGTTACTTCCGTGACTGCTGCGAGGTTAGCTAATGCATCTGCCTCTGCATTTTCTTCTCTAGGTATTTGCACTACCTTCCATGTTTTGAATTGTCTCACGAGCTCCCGTGCTCTTTCAAGATACTGTTGCATTCTAGTCTCTCGTGCAATGTAAGTCCCCTGTATCTGATTTCCTACCAGTTGGGAATCGCTGTTGATCACAATTTTCTCGATTGAGAGATCCCGTGCAAGTTCAAGCCTTGCAATAACAACTTCGTACTCTGCTTCATTGTTAGTGATATGATAACACTTTATAGCTTGCCGTGTCTTTTCACCCGTGGGTGATATCAAGACTATGCGTAAGTCAGCGCCTTTTACATTTGAAGAACCATCAGTGAACAAGGTCCACAAGCCTGGATTAACACCGTTAAAGAGTTGTAACTCTTTTTCTACTTCAAATACAATTCCATTACTAAAGTCAGCAACAAAATCAGCTAGTACTTGAGACTTAATTGCAGTCCTAGGCTGATAAATTATCTCATGCTCACTTAATTCTATGGCCCATTTGGCTAATCTTCCTGACAATTCTTGTTTATGCAGAATATTTCTTAAAGGATATGAGGTCACAACAGTGATTGGGTGGCATTGAAAATAGGGTCGTAATTTTCTAGATGCCATTATTAAAGCTAAAGCTAACTTTTCCAGATGTGGATATCTAGTCTCAGCATCTAGCAAAGTTTTACTTACATAATAGATAGGTGATTGTTTACCTTTTTCTTCTCTTACCAATACTGCACTTACAGCAATTTCTGAGACAACTAGGTAGATGTACAATCTTTCCCCTTCTTTTGGCTTTGAAATCAGTGGTGGTTTCGATAGATAAATCTTTAGGTTCTCGAGGGCTTGCTGACATTCTTCAGTCCATTCGAACTGATTCTGTTTTTTGAGAACTGAGAAGAATTTAAATTTTTTTCCGGAAGATCTAGAAATAAACCTCCCCAAAGCTGCTATTCTTCTGTCAGTCTTTGAACCTCCTTTTTATTTGTTAAAACATGAGGTATTTCCTCTATGGCTTTAATTTGAGCAGGGTTTACCTCTATTCCTCTGTTTGATACAAGGAAATCAAAAAAATTTCCTGATTGCACTCCAAAAGCGCATTACTCTGGATTCAACTTCATATTATACCTGCGTAAAATATCAAAAGCAGTAGATAGGTGCTGGAAATGGTCTTGGGCTTGTGTTGATTTTACCAACATGTCATCGATGTACACCTCCATCGTTTTTCCCATATGTTCTTGGAACATCTTGGTTACTAGCCTTTGATAGGTGGCTCCAGCGTTTTTTAGGCCAAAAGGCATGACTTTATAACAATAAGTTCCCCTATTCGTGATAAATGAGGTTTTTTCCTCGTCTAAAGGATCCATTTTAATCTGATTATAACCAGAATATGCATCTAGAAAGCTTAATAGTTCATGACCTGCGGTAGCATGAATCATTTGATCTATATGAGGCAATGAGAATGAATCTTTGGGGCATGCTTTGTTTAAATCAGTATAATCTACGCATAATCTCCACTTGACATTCTTTTTAGGTACTACCACGGTGTTTGTCAATCAGTTAGGGTACGTTACCTCTTGTATCGAACCAATCTTCAAGAGTTTCTGTACTTCTTCGTCGATCACTTGGTTCTTGAATGGTCCTTTCTTTCTTTTCTTCTGCTTAACAGGTACGAAGGATAGATCTTCATTTAGTTTATGAGTCATCACTTCTGGTGGGATGCTTGTCATATCTGAGTGGGACCACGCAAAACACTCTGCGTTAGACTTTAAATAATCAATTAACTTACCTCTTCGAGTGGGGCTTAGCCTCGTGCCTATATACACTTTCTGCTCAGTTTTTTGTTCAGATAACAGAACAGCTTCTAGCTCCTCCGTAGTTGTTTTGATGTGCTCATCTTCCTCCGTTTCATAAATGACGTCCGGTCTGGAATCCGCATCTGTGTGGTATAGTACACCTTCTGTGGTAACTTGACTCTTCTTCTCGTAAGTATTTTCTTTCGTGCCTGTTTGGGAGATTTCCTTATCTCGTAATTCTTCCACCTCTATTTTCTTGTTGTAGTGTACCACATAATTTATATTTTTTGTGGTCTGCTGATCTCCTTTGATTTGTTCAATCCCCCATTCAGAGGGAAATTTGATTACCTGATGCAACGTGGAGGGTATTTCTTTCATGTCGTGGATCCATGGCCTTCCAATGATCACGTTATAAGCCATGTGAGTATCAATGACTTGGAACCTAGCTCTTTTGATCACCCCCTCAGCATAAGTGTTAAGCTCAATTTCTCCTTTTGTTATAACCGTAGAGTTATCAAACCTGGATATGGCTCGTGCTTTTGGGATTACTTGATTCCCCAGTAACATTTCTTCTACGACTCTTAGCAAAATGATATTGACTGAACAACCTGGATCAATCAACACTCTTTTAATCTTAGTGTCATGAATAAGTAGAGATATTACCAGAGCATCGTTGTGCGGAAGCATTAATCCGCTGCTATCTACATCATCGAAGGTAATATCGTCTTCTCCACGAGCACGTTTCCCGTGTGTAATTGTGAACTTTGTGGTTGTTTTGCAAATCACTCCGTTTACTTCTTCACCCTTGTGTATTACGTTAACGATTCGTTTTGGAGAAGGAGGCTTTGGGGGCTCCTTCCTGTTCCTCATATATGTCTGTTTACCTTTATCACTAAACAATTCTATTAAATAGCCCTGTTTTAACAAATTTTCTACTTCACCTTGTAAAAATCTGCAATCCGTAGTTTTGTGCCCATGATCGTTGTGAAATTCACACCACTGATATGGGTTTCTTCTATTTGGATTTGACTGCATCTCTTTGGGCCACTTAACCTTGTCTCCCATGTTCTTCAATATTGAGACAAGTTCAGTAGTACTTACGTTAAATGTATGATCCCTAATTTGAGTACTACCTCTAGGTCGTTCATCTCGATCTTTTCTGGATCTAGACGAGGATGAGATTACATATCTTCCTTGTAGTCTATAGTCCGACCTAGTATTTTCGAACCTGGGGCGGATATCGCGTCCTGAGGGTCCTAAGTAAGGATCGTACCTGTTTTTACCTGATCTTCTATCTGATTCAGGATGTCTAGATCTGGAATGATCTTCATCTCTCGAACGAGCAATGATATTTTCTTCTATTCTGAGTTTAGTGTTGTACCTGGTATATACATCGTTCCATGTTGTGGCGGGGAATTCTCTTAGATTCTCCTTAAGTCGTCTGGTGGCTTCTGAGCTTTTATCGTTCAAGTTTCTTGCAAATGCTATGGCTGCGCAATTATCAGGCACCCTGGGTAAACTGCATTCTTTCTCGTTGAAACCTATCTACAAACTCTCGGAGTAGTTCCGTGTCTCCTTGTTTTATTTTGAATATGTCTTCCATTCTCTTCTCAACTTTTTGTGCACCAGAGTGTGCTTTTATAAACGAATCTGCAAGCTCAACAAAAGAGTCAATAGAATTTTCAGGGAGAAGAGAATACCAGGTTAGAGCCCCTTTGGTAAGTGTTTCCCCAAATTTTTTGACAAGGACTGATTCAATATCTTGTTTCGTTAAGTCGTTGCCTTTTACCCCAGTTGTGAAAGCAGTCACATGGTTGCGTGGGTTAGTTGTTCCATCATATTTGGGAACACCAGGCATTTTAAACTTCTTGGGTATAGGAAAAGGTGACGCACTTGGCTTCCACGGTTGTTGAGAATATCTATCAACATCGATGCCTTTGATGGAAGGTGGTACACTAGAAATTTGTTCGATGCGATCGTTCTGCTCCTTCATCTGTTTCTGCATGGTTAACAGTAAATTTTGTAATTATGAGTTATTAGATGTACATGGTCTTGTTTCGAGAGATTCATTAGGAGTATCTCCTCTTCCTGAGTTTGCCAACCCAGATTGAGGATTTTCCATAGTGATGGTGTAATTGGGGGGGGGGGGTGGCGTTGGCGGTGTAGGAACCGCGGTTGGTAATCCTCTCGCAAATTCTTGCAAATCTTGGATCACATACTCTACAATCGTTTTGTTTACATGATCTTGTTCCACAGTATTTGATCATTATTACCATGGTTGTTATTGGATCTTTCTGGGGATTGTTCCCTCGAACCACGTGGGGTTCCTGAAGGTGATGGAACTGGGGTTCCACTTCTTTGCTGGTTGTTGTCGTTGGGGTTTGACATAATTCAAAGGATATCACTTCGAGAGTAAACAAATATTATCAGATTCCCGGTAACGGAACCAATTTGTTTAACCAAAGAATTAGACCCTTTGACTATTTAAGATGAATACGGGTTACTGATAATCAAGATAATGGGAAAAATGAATAATAGACAATATTACAGAAATAAAAGATCGAAGTTGATTGTAGTCGAGAATCAGATTCCTTTACAAGCTGTATTCCCTTCCCTTATATAGGAGATTCTTATAACGTACGACTCCTTCTATGGTTACTCATTAATGACTAATTATGACATTAATGAGGCGTTAAAAGGATAACGGTAATAAGGATTCAGTTAAATAACGTTCGAGTAATCAATTGTGGATCCTTGAATCTGCCCGTAGCTTTGTCTAGATTCATTCTGACCGTGCCTCTCTCCCGTTTTGATCAAGTTGAATTTCCTGTGGCTGATAAGTTCGTGGGTTTACTGAATCGTGCCTCTTTGTACCGTACATCTTCAAAGAGTTACGTCTAGCTGTCGTGTTTTCCTGTGTCCACGTGACTGGCTGAGTTGTCAAAAGCTGGCTTATGTGTGAAACTCTTTTTTACCAATACAATCGCATGATGTTCTCATTCTACAGGTAATGCACAAAAGTAGAAGTTAAACATGAATTGAGAGCAAAATAGCAAGGCATTTTGCAAGCAATTCGTGTGTGCAAGCCTGAAGCTACATGAACCAGATAGAAGAACCAATTCCAAGTGTCTATCTTTTATTCTTGTTCAATTGTAGTAGGTGGTTTCATATTTTACCTTTCAACTTTATCTAGAAGCAATTGTAATAGGTACTCAGAGTATTCAAGTTAGAGTTAACTTGAAGTTGTCGCAACAGTTAGAGGTTGTTTGTTACAAAGGGATTAAAGTTAGTCCTAGGTTTACAAAAGTGTTTTGTAAATGCAGTTTTGGCTCATTGATTTAGTGGAGAGTTTGGGAAAATCCTACTGAGAAGTAGGTCGTGGTTTTTTCACCTTTTAAGCCAGGTGTTTTTCATGTAAAATACTTGTGTTCTTTACTTTTCACATTTACTATTTCAGAAATAGTAGGTTAAGGAACACTTTGAAGAACGAGGTCCTTTTATAATCAGTTTAGGCAAAAAATTGGACACCACATAAATCACCCCCTCTTGTGTGGTATTGAAGTTAAAACATCAATTGGTATCAGAGCAAGTTATCCTTGAAGAGGCTAACACCTTAGGAGAAGATCAAGATGAGTGCACCACCTGGAAACTGGGAAGGACAATCCACTGCTAGGCCACCACTCTTCAATGGCCAGTACTACTTCTGGTGGAAAAATAGAATGAGAGACCATATCATAGGAGAAAACTATGAGCTATGGTATATTTTCACTGATGGTCCCCTGGCTACTATGAAAAAGAATGCTGAAGGAGTAGATGTGCGAAAAACAAGAGTTGACTGCACTGCTGAGGATTTGAGGAAATTGGAGAATAATGCCAAGGACAAGAAATGGCTTGTGTGTGGACTTGGTCCAGACGAGTACATCAGAATTCAAAGTTGTACTATTGCTAAGGAAATTTGGGACACTTTGCAAGTGGCTCATGAAGGAACACCTCAGGTGAAGAGGTCCAGAAGAACTCTACTATATTCTCAATATGAGAACTTCACTATGAAGGAAGGGGAAACCATCCAAGAGATGTATACAAGGTTCACCACACTGACAAATGAACTTAAGTCTATTGGAAGGATTATTCTTGAAGACGACAAAGTTGAGAATATTTTGACAAGGGTTCTTCCAGTTTCTTGGGAAAGCAAAATCACTGTCATTCAGGAATCAAAGAACATTGTCACTCTTAAGTTGGATGAGCTAATTGGAAATCTCACTCCTTATGAACTTAGAAGGAAAACCATGAATATGGATGTACCCAAGAAGGAAAGGATCATGGCACTCAGAATCACTGAAGGTTTTGATCTAGAGGAAGATGAAATGGATATGATCACAAAGGACTTCAAGAAGCACCTAATGAGAGGAAGGGGTCCTTCAAGAATTGGAAGCTACAGCAAAACCAAGAGTTCCTGAAAAACAGACCAATGAGGGATGCTACAAGTGTGGGAAGACTGATCACCACATTAAAAATTGCCCTCAATGGGAAATTGAATGGAAGACGGAAAGAGCTGAATGAAGAAACAGGAATAAGGAGCACGTTCAACCCAAGAAGAACAAAGGATCAACAATGGCCATGGTTGTTGCTTGGGGAGAAAGCTCAGATGAAGACTTAGATGATGAGGATGGAGATGAACAAACACTTATGGAAATTGGAGAATCCGATGAGGAATTTGAGGTAAGTGTAATTCATCTCAAAGACAAGATTAAATTTTTGTCTAAAGAAAGGCTATCTGAGTTACTTCTAGATTTCATTGATGAATCTGAGGATATAAACAATGAAAAGGAACAACTGTCTAAGGAATGTGTGATTTTGAAAGCAAAGTCTAAGAACCTGAAACTTAGGGTTAGTGAGAATACTGCACTAAAGAACCAGGTTCATTCATTTGAATCAAATGTCCTAGAACTTAGATCTAAAAACCTAAAACTGAAATTAGAAACAAGTAAGAAGACCGCTGATTGCACACAACTCACTCTAGAAGAAAATGTAGGTAAACTGAAAGATGAGAGTTGTATAAGAAGGATGAGCAGGTAAGAATTTTGAAGGAGGATCTAGGCAAGGTCAAGTATGAACTAGACAGAACCTGTAAATGGAACAGGTCCTCCGATGCTCTTTCATGGATACAAGAACAACATAGTAGCAATAAAAGAGGACTTGGCTTTGAGAATCTGGCACCTAAATGGGATCCCAAAAGCAAGTACCTTACACTTCCTGAGAACAAGAGTGGTAATAATTGTGGTAAAATAGGTCACTATAAAAGTGAATGTAATGCAAAAGAAAAGGCAAGCCAAAAGAACAAAGAATTTGTGTAAGGGAAGAATAGGCTACCAAGTTGGGCTAAAAAGAATTTAAGTCATCCTTTTGCCTATAGAAAGGGACCCAAACTAGATTAGGTTCCTAAGAGTAACCCCTGATTTCTTTTGCAGGTCCAAGTGAAAGGAAGCAGCCAATATGGTACATGGATAGTAGCTGCTCAAAGCACAAGACAGGAAGCAAGAACCAGTTCCTTTCACTCGAGGACCTCAAATGAGGTAATGTCTCCTTTGGAAATGGGAAGAAAGGTGAGATCATTAGGGTTGGTAAGGTAGGTAAGACCGATCCTCACTCTATTGAGAATGTCTACTTGATAGATAGCCTAAAATACAGTCTAATTAGTGTATCACAACTGTGTTATAGAGTAACTTGGTAACATTCACCTCTACCAAATGTTTTGTGATTAATCTCACCACTGACAAGATTGTTTTGCAGGTTAAAAGAGTGAACAATATATATATTGAAGATCTGTCCACACTTGCAGAAAATGAACTCACTTTCTTAAGTGTGTTGGACAATTATCCCCTCCTTTGGCATAAGAGACTTGGGCATGCTAGTCTGAGTCAAATCAACAAATTAGTCTCCAAGGACTTGGTGATAGGGCTGCCTAACATCAAGTTCAAGGAAGACAAAGTTTGTGAGGCTTGTGCAAGGAGGAAGCAGGTAAGATCCTCTTTTAAATGCAAGAAAGTGGTAAGTACCACCAGAATGATGGAACTGGTCTATATGGATCTGTGTAGTCCAATGAGAACATTAAGCAAATGTGGTAAGAGATATGTGATGGTGCTTGTTGATGATTACTGTAGGTTTACTTGGACATTATTTTTAACATCTAAAGATGAAACATTTGACATGTTCACTTCTTTTGTTAAAAGAACTCAAAAATAACTAGGTAATCAACTTGCATCAATTAGGTTTGTTCATGGAACTGAATTTAAAAATGCTAAATTTGTTGAATTTTGTGATGAGCATGGCATAGATCATAATTTTTCTGCTCCTAGGACTCCACAAAAAAATGGAGAGTTGAAAGAAAGAATATTGAACTTGAAGATATGGCTAGGACTATGCTTCTTTCTAGTAAACTGCCCCATAGCTTTTGGGAAGAGGCTGTAAATACTGCATGCTACATCATAAATAGGTGCATGACTAGACCACTAGTAGAGAAGACTCCTTATGAGTTATTTAAAGGCAGAAAACCAAATATATCCCATCTTAGGGCACATGGATGCAAGTGCGTTGTGCACAACAATGGTAAAGACTCCCTAGAAAAGTTTGATCTCAGAAGTGATGAAGGAATATTCTTGGGATATTCTTCACATAGTAAATCTTATAAGGTCTATAACAAAAGAACTATGTGTATTGAAGAAAGTGTTCATGTGATTTTTGATAAAACTAACATTCTTTCTGAGAGACAGGAACATGATGATGAAGCATTTGGGCTGGTAAGAAACTTAAATGAAACCACAGTCCAGACTGAAGTTGCACTAGAAGAAGGAACAGGTGATGGAACAGGTTCTTCCATCCAGAGAAACATGACAGTGGGAATAGAACAAAGAGGAAATTATCATCAAACCTAAATGGAACATGTCCATGAACCTGTTCCACAACAACAAAATACTGAAGGAACATGAAGGACAAACCAGTTGGTTGTGAAATCTTACAAGTATCAAAGTTCTCATCCCATTGAGAATATAATTACTTATCCAACCTCTGGAATCAAAATCAGATCTTCATTAAAGAATCTTTGTATTTTTTATGTCTTCTTATCTCTTATTGAACCTTAAAATATTGTTGAGCCTTTGCAAGTAGACTGGGTAAATTCAATGCAACATAAACTCAACCAATTTGAAAGGAGTCAAGTTTGGAATCTGGCACCAAGACCCTTAGACATATCAGTAATTGGCAAAAAATGGGTCTTCAGAAACAAGCTTGACGAGGATGGAACAATTACAAGGAACAAGGAAAGATTGGTGGTTCAAGGATATAGTCAAGAGGAGGTCATAGACTATGATGAAACCTTTGCTCCAGTTGCAAGGTTGGAAGCAATAAGACTCCTCATAGTCTTTGCTGCTTACATGAAATTCACACTTCACCAGATGGATGTAAATGGTGCCTCCCTCAATGGCTATCTAAAGGAAGAAGTGTTTGTCAAGCAACTTCCAGGGTTTGAAAGGAAGGAGAATCTTGATGACAAAGCACTTTATGGGCTCAAGCAGGCTCCAAGAGCATGGTATCAAATATTATCAAAGGTTTTTCTTGAGCATGACTACAAGAGAGGTAAAATTGACGATATTTTGTTCTTGAAAGAAAAGGTAAAGATCTCTTGGTAGTTTAGATATATGTTGATGATATAATCTTTGGAGCAACTACTGATAAGTTAAGTAAAGAATTTGTTAAACTAATGGGGAATGAATTTGAAATGAGCATGATGGGTGAGCTTATTTTCTTTTTAGGCTTAAAAATTAAACAAAACTCAAATGGAACTATGATCTATCAACAGAAGTATGTAAAAGAGTTGCTTAAAAAGTTTAAAATGGAAGATTCCAAAGAAATTGACACTCCCATTGCAACATCTACAAAGTAGGATATAGATGAACCTGGTCCATCTGTTGATCAGAAGTTGTATAGGGGAATGATTGGCTTATTGTTGTATCTCACTGCTAGTAGACCTGGCATTATTTTCAGTGTAGGCCTTTGTGCAAGATTTCAGGCAAATCCAAAGGAGTCTCACTTGACTGGTGTCAAGAGAATTTTGAGATATTTCAAAGGCACCACTAATCTTTGTCTTTGGTATCCAAAAGGTAGAAATTTCAATCTAGTGGATATACTGATTATGCAGGTTTTCTTGTAGATAGAAAGAGTACCTCAGGTATATAACACTTTCTTGGCTCATGTCTTGTGTCTTGAGCCACCTAAAAGCAAAATTCAGTGGCCTTATCTACTGCTGTTGTTGTTGCCTCATGTTGTGCTCAATTGTTGTGGATCAAACAACAATTAATGGATTTGGAATTGATGTTGGTTGTATCCCCATATTTTGTGATAACACTAGTGCAATTACTATGACCAAGAACCCGGTTCATCACAAGAGAATTCACATAGATGTTAGGCATCACTTTTTGAGGGATAACTATGAAAAAAAGTTGATCATTGTGAAATTTTGTGCTACTGACAAGCAAATAGCTTAAATCTTCACAAAAGCCCTAAGTAGAGATCACTTTTAAAGGAACATGTTAGAATTAGGGATGATTAAGATCACCTAAAAGGACCAATTCAGAATTCACAACGAAAAAAAAAATGAAAAACATTTTTGGTCAGAAAATCTGGAAATTGTGTACATAATTAGATTAATTTTTGCTCAATCTCATACTTTCAATAGTATACTCTTGTGCCATGTGCTAAAATGACTCATTAATCTCTAATGATATTTTCTCTATTTTGGAAAATTTAGACTTACACAAGACAATTCTCAGTGAAGAACCTATTTCATCAAAATCAATCGGTATGTTTTCTACACTTCGTATAATATGAAATTACTATATTTGGATCATGAGAAAAGTCTTACCTAATTCCAAATTCTTTTTGAACTTATCCGATACAAGTGAACCAGTTCCGTTCAAAAGATCCCTAATCAAATTGAAGCACCTAGATTCTAAGGATAGACTCCAAAATCTTTTCAAAACTGTAATTAGGTTTGATTAGACTTTTAAAAAGTCTGAAAAGTCGCCATTACCCCATTAATTTCTTCTCTTTAAATTGATCATCATTAGTTCTTTCTTCACTCCATCTTCTTCAAACCGTCAAAATATTCTTCATCTTCTCTCATCTTCTAAACAGAATCCAACTATCATACCCTAGCACATAAATGGCTTACCCTTCTGAAAAACCTTCTTCATTACCCAAAGAGTAGAATCTTCTGAGTCTAGACGGGTTAGTGGTAAAAATTAAAAGAGAAAATAAAAAGAGAGTGAGGGTGCTCGAAGTGATGTAAGGGGAAAGGGTAAAAGATTAGTTGATTCTTCACCCACTCCTGATACAGGTATAATGGTTGTTTGTAGAGAAGAATCAAGTGAAATAGAGGAAAGTGTGAAGAAAACAGGGGGAAGTGGGTCTGGAGAAGCCACTGAAGGGCTGGTTCAACTTGGGCAAAATGTAGATGAACCTGATTCATCTGTAGAAGAAACCCTCGCAGACCTACTGAAGAAAGTGACTAAGAGCTATAATACAAATAAGAAAGGAACTTCCAAGGCTAAAACCCTTGGCACTGCTAGGACTAACAAGAAAAGGAAGGCTGCCCCTTCTATTTCTATTGAAATTCCTCCTCAAGAGGAAGAGCCACAAGAAGCTAGATAAAGTAGAATCAGGCAGATTTGCATAAAGCCTTAGAAGAAAGCAACAGAAAAGCGGTTGCTAAGGGAAAGAAGAAAATGAATGAGACTGTTGAGGGTGTTTACATTGATGAGATGGACCTGTTCCATCAAGATGAAGAAGAGACTACAGAAGTGGAGGTTCTGACTCCCAAACCCAAAAAAGCTAAGGCTTCCACTAAGAAGTCTACTTCTGAGTCAAAGTCTACTGAACCATCCACCCTGGAAAAAAGGACCAGGTCTGCTGTGAAATCTAAGCAAGTAAAAATTGTTGAAGAAGAATAATGGAGTGGAGAGGAGGAAGATGATTCATACACTAAGAAGGATAAGATGTCCAAGTTTGGCAAGAGGACAATTCTGAAGGGTAGACTCCTCAGGGATTTGGAGGAGGAAGGAATGGTGCTGCTGATGGAGAAATTGGAATTGCAAGGATGGAAGGACATGGTCCTTCAGATGAATGACAGGTTCGTCAGGGCTGAAATTGTTGAGTTTATGGAAAATGCTGAAGTGAAGGATGGAAGGGTTACCAATTTGGTAAAAGGAGTGCAAATCTCCTTCGATGAAAAGGAGTTGGGAGAATTTCTGGGTGTACCTGTTGAGGGGTACAATGACTACACAAAGCTCAAGTGGCCAATCCTAGAAAATCTTCCTACTGCCCTTGCCATTACCAGAAAATTCAGTGACAATGAGGAGAAAATTGAGCCCAAGGCTGTGTACAAGAGTGAGATGAAGCCACCCCATAAAGTGCTATTCAAATTTGTCAACAAATGTGTCATGCCAAGGCAGAAAAGGAGGCATATTGCAAACTTCATGGACTTGGTCCTCATGGAGTGTTTAGATAGTGGGAAGTAGATTAATTGGCCTTGATTTATAATCCAACTTCTTGATAGGGTTCTAAATGGAACCAAGACTCATGTCATTTCCTATGACTTCATTCTCACAGTTGTGCTTGCACATTTCAAGGTACCAATGAAGAAGTGGGAGGTTGGTACAATCAAGGATAATTTTGGAGCAAACACTCTGATTGCTTGTGACTATGAAGTCCATGCCACTCTTAAAGAACCTGGTTCATCCAAGAAGGTAGCAGTGAATAGCAAGGTGCGAGCCTTGGTGCAAGAAAGTGGGGCTAAGGATGCTGAAATTGAGAGGCTGAAGAAGAGGTTGGCAGAGGTGGAGACTAAGAGAGACGCTCTTAGAACTGAGCTGGAAAGAGAAAAGGAGAAGAATGATGGAATTCTTCAAGATATGCTGAAACTCCTCCAAGTCAAAAACCATGCACTTAGTTCTTCTCAGCCTTAAGCCTCCTAGCCTAGTGTAGATCAACCAGTGACCTAGTTTGGGATTTTTGTTGTTGTTTTTTCTCACGTTTCTAGTAATTTTATTTCTTTTTATGCTTTGTGGAAGAATCGTATCAATCATTAATGAAATTCACTGTCTTTTTCTCTAACTATTTGTTTATAATTCTTTTATGGTTAAAATTCTTAGCTTGATCTATGATGATTAATCCATGATTACATATGAAGTAGCCCTAGTGGCCATGAGTAAGTATTAATATATGGTTGTCTCACATTTTTTATGCAACTTTTTGATGATGCCAAAAAGGGAAAAAAGTTGTGCTTTACACTTTGAACGATGATGTTTATAACCTGATGAACCTGGTCCTTGATGATAAGTGATAAAAAGGAAAAATATTCCTAACATTGTAATGATGTTGAGCTAAGTTGAAGCAGGGCTAAGCTTATGAAAATGATAGAGGTTGTCATCATCAAAAAGAGGGAATTAGATGGCTTAAGTGGAGGTTAGTTTTGAATATTGACAAAAAAAGCTTAGGCATGAACCAGGTCCATCCCTTGTGTACATAGAAACGGGAAAATTAGAGCATGTGAGATGAACGTGAAGGAGATAAGTCTAAATTGGTGTAATTGATATCTCCTGATCGAAAATGTTGCATAATTGATAAGGAGAATGACTCCTTACTCAAAGAGCACACTATCCAAGATAAGGGAGGAGTTAGAAGTTGAGATCAACTAGAACTCTTCCACCAAGGAAGAGTAGCATTAGAACTCTAGTTATTTCTTCATCTACTAACTCTATATATCACAGGATGTTCTCATTCTACAGGTAATGCACAAACGCAGAAGTTAAACATGAATTGAGAGCAAAATAGCCAGGCATTTTGCAAGCAATTCGTGTGTGATTCAAGTGTGCAAGCCTGAAGCTACATGAACCAGATAGAAGAACCAGTTCCAAGTGTCTATCTTTTATTCTAGTTCAATTGTAGTAGGTGGTTTCATATTGTACCTTTCAGCTTTATCTAGAAACAATTGTAATAGGTACTCAGAGTATTCAAGTTAGAGTTAACATGAAGTTGTCGCAACAGTTAGAGGTTGTTTGCTACAAACGAATTAGAGTTAGTCCTAGGTTTACAAAAGTATTTTGTAAATGCAGTTTTGGCTCATTGATTTAGTGGAGAGTTTGGGAAAATCCTACTGAGAAGTAGGTCGTGTTTTTTTCACCTTTTTGAGCCAGGTATTTTTCACATAAAATACTTGTGTTCTTTACTTTTCGCATTTACTATTTCAGTAATAGTAGGTTAAGGAACACTTAGAAGAACCAGGTCCTTCTATAATTAGTTTAGGCGAAAAATTGGACACCACACAAATCAATCCCCCCTCCCCCTCCCCCTCCCTCTTGTGTGGTATTGAAGTTAAAACATCAGAGGGTTTGCGGAGAGGTAGAGGTAGGCCAAAAAAGTATTAGAGAGAGATGATTAGGCAGGGCATGACACTGCTTCAGCTTACCGAGGACATGACCCTTGATAGGAAGGTGTGGATGCCAAAAATTAGGATAGAAGATTAGTAGGTAGCCATGAGTCTCCCTTGTCCTGACCAGTAATATCTGTGTTAGTCTTGTAATTTTTCATTTTCAGATTGTTATCACTATTTGTTGGTTCTTCCACTTCGGTATCTTGTTATTTTGCTAGTGTTGTTTGTTGCTACTTCTTCTTCTTTTTCATCTTTCCTTGGGCCGAGTGTTTACAGGAAACAACCTCTCTACCTTCTCAAGGTAGGGTAAGATCTGCATACATATTATTCTCCCTAAACTCTACTTATGAGATTACACTGGACTTGTTATTATAATTATGGTCAAGTAAAAAAGAATTTATCAATCTGTAAACACATGTTATACATTTATTAATTTGATATAAATATCAAGTAAATGACGTGTAAGTATAAGAAAATGTGTAGTGTGAGGGATGGATATAATGACTCGCTCCCACACTCCTTTATCAACTTCTTATTGCTTGTAATGCAAATTAATCACAAGAATAATCTTTACTGTAATACGGATTATACGCTAAACGTGATATTTATAACGTGACGAGAGATGACCTCTGCAGTCTGAAAGTCGTATATTTCATTTAATATTCACAAAAAGTCAATAATTACTAAATGAGGAGAAATTTCAAACAGACTGCAAATAAGTCGAGAGAGTGCTTTTCACAGTTAAGGACGTGGAAATAAAGTCTACCAAGAAAACAGGAATTATTCTGGTCTTGGAGAAACTCATATTTTCATATAAGAAATTTGCAACCCCCTTGGGTTTTTCTTACTATTAACCAGAAAAAAAAAACGAGAGAAAGAAATACCCCCTCATAAAATTTGCAGTGCAACACTATTAGAGACGGATCCAAGATTTATTCTTTTTATGAGTTAGTTTGATATTCTATACGAGTAATTTTCAAGATTTAATTTTCACACACGTACATACACAAGGATTTATTCTTTATGAATTCAAAGCTTTGAGTTCTTGGAAATTATGGGTTTAAAATATAATAGTTATTGTAATATTTATACTGGTTTTCAATGTTCTACGTGAACACACAATGAATTATACATCCGCCACAGCAGCTAATCTCTAGAACCTAATCGGTCGTGCTCTTTAACCCTATAGTAAAATATTTAGTTTGAGAAAAAAATCACGGATTTACGTGCTTCATATGTTGGACTATAAATCCACCCATGTTTATGAGTTAGCGTAATATTTATACTAGTAATTTTCACGATTTTCACACACACACAAAGTTAAAAAAAATTAAAAAAAAGAGAGGAGGAAACGAATAAAAAACAACTGTGCTAAAGGAAGGCAATGAGAGAACAAGATTAAGCAGCAAGAAGTTTAAATAGTTTATCTACATTTAATGCATAAATTAAGGTGAAGTCGAATGAATCCAAATTAGTCTTAACCTATAAAAGAGGCGAGGACAAAATCAAACGATAACGTAAAAGAATTTTACATTGTTCATCACCTAAATAATAACTGTATGTAATTACTTAAAAAAACTCACGGTCAATAACCTGAAAAACTGCATGCTACATGCTATAACAAGTTAAAATATGCTGTTAACGCAACAAAAAATCTAATTATTTGGAGTATATCCAGGTCAGTGTCACGTAGGATTAAATAGAGATCATCTCTAAGTTGCTTCTTGCAGAACCAAAATGCAAAAGTTGAAAAATATAACGTTTTAATTAGACTAATTACAGTTGGGATAGAATATGAAAACTAACAAACCTACGACAATGACTAGTCCTTTTATTAAGTACACATCCAGTGACGACTTAATCAGTAGAATTAATTTGCTAGTGATGTTATCACTATTATTAGTCAAAGCAATTAATTATATGATGAAAAATTACACAAGTTCTTCCAACTAACTTCTGGATAAATTTTTTGTTAATTCCAGCAAGTTGAATATTTGGTATTTTGTAATTCATGTCGTATATGTTATGTCTTCGACGTGACATATTTTTTCAAGAGTCGTTGGGTAATGTATCCTCTTTCAAACCTATATGAAAAGTTACTTACAGAATATAAGATGAATACAACATATGTATGAATTCAGATCCTCATTGAGATTTGGATATTTTAGGAGAAATAGTAATTAAAGAAAATGGTCTTTAATCTAGAAGGAGAAAACAATAAGTTATACTTTTTGAATTTCCCTTCCAACAAAACCTAACAATGAAGAGAAAAAAGGACAAAACTAATCTTGGAAAAGTTGAAAGGATTACTATCTAAGTCACGACCTCTGTATCTGCCTTTTCTCTTTCACACACAAATGCTCAGAAAATCTTTTTTATGTACTACTCACCTAGGCGAATCTAGAGTATGACGTACAGCCTTGGATGAACACAATCACTTTTGCTTAAATTTGTAGTTATACTATAAAATCTATTAAATATATATAAATATTTAATTATCAATCCAATAACTAAAATGAGCTATAAATTCGATTTCATAACCCAAATCCTTCAGTCCGGCTCCACCTCTAACTACTCATCACAGGTACTACTCACATCATGGTCCTCATTAATATATACAAAACGTAACATTAGCAGAAAAATGTTGACAGAAACCAAACTTGAATTAGTGGTGTTATTCATCTGTTATACTTAACAAAAGAGTGTGCCAATAATATGATCAAGACATGCAAGTTCTTGATATAAATATAAGTTTGGTACGTAAATTTACGGAGTAATAGATTTACAAAAATAAATAATAGCATTTTAGTCCCTCAGTTATTGGAAGGGGAACCTTAGCATAAGTAAAGTTGTTATCATATGACCAGGAGGCCGTGGAAACAGTCTCTTGCAAAAATATTGAGTAAGGTTGCGTACTACAGATCTTTGTAGTCCTACCCTAGTCTTTCAGTTATTGATAAATTTTAATTTGGGTTCGTGTGATATTCGTATGATATTCTTATGACTAAACATATAACCTTCCATTAATTAAAAATGTGTATTTTCGATCCCTCTATATAGAAAATATGTTACATTTAGAATATTGTAGAACAATGATCATGTATATGAAGTAACAATATAAACTTAAAACTAAAACATGGATAATTAAATAATGTAATAGTTAATAATTCATTGAATTTGAGATTCACGAGCAGAGAGATCAAATACCAATTAATTGAAGGTTGAATATACTTAATCGTCTGAAATTTTCCAACACTTTTAGTGACTAAAAGCACAAATCGTCCTTTATAAAACTACTCAGAGCTACAAAAATAATTAATAATGGAAAATGTGTTATAAATAGAATTGTATTTAAGGTGAATGTCTATATTTTAAAGAGATTTTAGGGATTATTAATTGGTAGCTAAGTTACTCTTTCCCTATAAATAGAGGGGTTCTATTCCATTGTAAATCATCCCTGATTAATAAGAATTCTCTCTCTCTACTTTTCTCTACGATACTCTTCTTCTTCTTTTATTGTTTTAAAACACATTATCAGCACGTGACTTCAGCCAATTGAGCAGAATCTTTGGGGTTGACCATAATGATTGTCAATTGTTTTGTGAACTTCCTTCATAATTAAATTCTAGATTTAAGGTAAGTATTTTACTTTATTTTTCTCTTTTAAATTCATGAAGTTCTATACTTTGATTTAAATACCAGCAAAGACAATAAACTTTGATTATAACTCTAATAGAGTTGTAAGAAATTATAACCACCTGAAATGGTAAAATTGCTATGTCTTGCCATAAGCAAACTCATACATGATTATGAGCACAAGAAGTGAAAACATGTCCCATTGAATTTGCTTCATTCTAATTCCCTTAAGAGAATGCCATATCAGTATGTGATAAGTTTGAAAGAAGCCAAAATTATTACCGTGAAGGTATCAATGGGTATGAACGTGGCAATAGACGAAATTATAACTGTCTTCATTGTGGTAATATGTAACGACCCGGTCGGTCGTTACGTAGAACCTGCATTATAATTATTGTTATTTCCTTGTCATAGGTTGGTATTATTGTTCTTGATGTGTTAGAGATGGTAGGTTGGGAATCGGAATGGTTGTAATGAGAATATAGTCACTTAGTTTTTAGAAATAGCCTTAAAGTTGAAAAAGTCAACTGAGAGTTGACTTATTGGTAAACGACCTCGGAATGCGGATTTTATGGCTCGGATAGCTTCATTAGGTGATTTGGGACTTAGGAGTATGTTCGGAATATTTTTGTGAGGACCGGTGTAGAATTAGGCTTGAATTGACGAAAGTTAGTTTTTGGTATTTTCCGGTCGACAGTGGAAAATAGGCTATCGGGGTCGAAATGGAGTTCTGACCGTTGGAACAGGTTTGTAATGTCATTTTGGATATGTCTGCAAAATTTTAGGTCAATCGGAGTTGTTTTGGATAGTTTCGGCATCGTTGGTGGATTTTCGAAATTTCAAAGTTCTTAGGCTTGAATTTGATGTGATTTTGGTGTTTTGATGTTATTTTTAGTATTTCGGGAGTGCGACTAAGTTTGAATGATCATATATGGTATGTTGGTATATTTGGTTGGGGGTCCGAGGGGCTTGGGATTGATTTCGGATGGTTAACGGGAAGTTCGTGCAAATCTGCTGCTGGTGCACCACTGCTGGTGTGGTCGCACCTGCGGAAGGAGGATCGCAGGCGCGAGGTCCGCAGGTGCGGATTTGGCTGTTCGTGAAGGGGTTGCAGGTGCGGACGAGTGGTCGCACCTGCGGAAGTGCAGGTGCGAAGAAGCAACCGCAGGTGCGAAAATCGAGGGTTTAAGTCATATGCGCAGGTGCGCACCTGGGACCGCAGGTGCGGGTCCGCATGTGCGCTAATAAGGCCGCATGTGCAGAAATTCCTGGGCAGAAAGTATAAAAAGGAGACTTCGCGAATTTTAACCCTTTTTCCACCATTATTGTGCGGGTTCCGAGGTTTTTGAGGGATTTTGGAGAGGGAAACGTTGGTGCATCATTGAGGTAAGCCTTTTGGACTCATTAACTCGATTGTAGGTGATTAAAGACCTTAATATCAGTGTTAAATTCATGAAAATCAGTAGAAAAAGATGGGGTTAGGGCTTGAGATTTTGAGACCTTTAGGGATCGATTTGAGGAGTCAAACGAACTCCGATTTTAGCATTCTTTATATGTACGGACTCGTGAGATGATGAAGAACATTTTGGTATAAAATTTCCGAGTTTCGAGACACAGTCCTGGGGGTCGGGTTTTGGCTAATTTCGATTTTTGAGCTAAAATTGATATTTTTCAATTGGAATTCATTCCTTTAACATAATTTGATGGTAAAGATCTGATCTTTATAGATTTGGAGCGCTCGGAAGTTGATTCAAGAGGCAAGCGGGTTGTAGAGTAGCTTTTCGGGCTAGTTTGAGGTAAGTAATGTCTTTAAATCCTGTCCTGAGGGTATGAAACCCGGACTATGCATCCTTTCACGGATTTTGGGATGCAAAGATTGGAAATTAATAGTATTGATATAATTTGATGTAAGCCATATTTGGGGCCTAGTGCCGATCTGTTTACCCCTTGGGGGCTGTTTTTACTATTTTTCTCACTTGATATGTTATGATTTCCACTCAGTCTTTTCTTGATAATTGTTTTGACACTCAGAGTATTTTGATATTATTTCTTGAAAATGAAACACTATTTTGGATCGAGAACCCGGTATAATGATGGCCCGAGTGGCATGTTGAGAGTGTCTGATTGAGTGAGGTTGCAGGCCAGTATTGTGAGGATGTTATGATATGAGAGAGGCCGTGGGCCAATATTATGAGTTATTTATGCCATGATGTGGCTGGCCGAGGGCCAATATTGTGAGTGATTTATGACATGATGTGTCTTGTTATAGCGCTTGGGTTGTAGGAGCCCCTCCGGAGTCTGTACACCCCGAGTGAGAGCAGGTACCTACTGAGTGCGAGTGATGCCCGCGGGGCTGATACTAAGTGATTGTGAAGTTGCCCGCTGGGCTGATACTGAGTGACTGTGAGGTTGCCCGCTGGGTTGATACTGAGTGATGGTGAGGTGCTGAGGGGAATTGTTACGAGAAATGATTATGGCCCGAGGGGCAGATTTATGATGATTTTACTGAGTTTTTGACTGTGATTCACTTCGTTTTTCAAACTGATTTTACTGAGAGTTTTACTGAGATATATTGAAATTATACTTATTTCAAAGGATTTCTGGAAATTGGTTTTCGAACTTATGTACTTGATGAATACTTTATGGTGACTTGGTGTTTTACTGTTTTTGTGAATTGGTGTATCTGTGCTGTGTGTTTCGTATTTCTCAGACTGTGATTTATTTTTGTTACTACTGAGTTGGCGTACTCATCATTACTTCGTGTGCCCCTGTTCACAGATCCAAGTACCGGTTCAGAGCAGTAGCTGTCTTCGTTCGTATTCAGCAGCTTACGAGATTTCGAGGTAGTTGTTCAGCGTCCGCAACTTCTCCATTTTCCTTCCTTTATTAGTATTAGTATTTGATTCATAGACACTTATTATGACATTAGCAGAGTTAGTTTATTTTCTTAGATGCTCGTGACCATGTTGCCTCCAGTCTTGAGAGGATTGTTTAGAATGTTAGATTATTATTGGGGTGTAAAGACTTAAAGAAATTATTTAGTGTTTTGTTTGCTGCTTATTATTGATTTTTTTGAAGTATTATAATAGAACGAATGAGTAATTAGGTGATGGTTGGCTAGCCTAGTTTTACGATAGGCGCCATTACGACTTGTTAGAATTTGGGGTCGTGACATAATGAGAATAATAAGGATTCTCAAAATAAGCCTTCACTCTATGAAATTAATGTTTATCATCGATTTGACTCGTCAAGTAAAGCATATACAGATGAATATGGTCCATTCATGATGTGAATGTGACAACATCTGATTTATGAAAACATATTCATTTTTGGAAGAATATGAATGTGCTAGTGGTAGTGAATATACCACACTCACCTCTAAGAGGAGGTTTGACATGAAATAAGAAAATAATTTTATTATTATGGCATGAATGGTCATTGATAACATACCTAATGTGATTATACCCAAAATTTTATGGCAAATATTATTATTACTAGGAAAAAGTAATGAAAACAATATATCTTACCTATAATAATTTTGACCCTGACCATAATGGTCTAACTTTCTTCTTGAAAGAGATATTCGCCATATGGATGTTGATAAATATGTGGTAGTACAAAACTAATTGAAAGCTCTAGATGAGCCAATTATACTATTTTGAAGAAATACAATTGATTATCAATAAGGTATTGTGACGCAGTAAATCTCAAAGAAACTTATTTAGTTTCTAAGTATATTCGTAAAAGCGGATGGTTATATTGAGACTAAAAATAAAGGAAAGATTTAATATCTTCTATTACAACAACTTGCAGCGGGATAATATATATGTGAAAAACTACCCGCTTTATTCTCCAAGAATTGTACTACAAAAATATTTTAAAAGAATGCCACAATAAAGTAGAATTTTATTGATATAAAAACCCATATCATAACAAACTTGAATTTTATTGATGATTGAAGACGTCATGGTGTAAACATAAAGTTTATCAATAGTGATAATTTATGTAGTTGAAATAATTGGTTTAACCATGTTAATTTAAGTATGACGTGCAAAATAAAAGAGAATTCACATGGGTAAATATTAAAGAACTAGAAAGTTCTTTACGAATTCTCTTATGTTATTTGTTCTCATTAATTAATAGACCAACTACAATTGGGATTGAATCCCATGAATGCTGAAAACATCAAAGGTGAATATGGACACATTCACCTGCCATGTATACCACATAAGATGCATCTATGAGATGGTTACATGTGCGATTATTATTAGCCCACAACATGGTATTTATGAGGTAACTTGCTCAATAATTTAATTTCGAGCATAATTTTCAGATTTTCTATTCAAGACAGTTCATCTTGATAAGTTGGTTTACATCACATTTGGTTTAGCAAAATGATTTATTGAGTGTCTCCACTTAATAGCTAAACTATTGCTTATGAGAACGAGGTTATATATATCGGTTTGATATGCGTTATATACGAAAGTATATTACATTCTCCCCTCACAAGTGGTTCAGGGTCAGGGTCAGGAACAAAATAATCTCATCTTATTATTATTGATGTGCAGTGTATATTTTAATTAACACCATAATGCACAAATGTGAGTTTCCAAACTTGAGGAAGGAAGTTAATTTTTCTAACATGAGGGGGAGACAAGATAAACATTTGAGAAAAGTTATGTGGAATGAATTATCATTTGTATATATAGATCCTCGAATAAGATAATATGAACTTGAAGTTCATAATTCATCTGCAATATATTGTAAAGCATGCCAGACACATTTTCTGACCCAAAAAAGTAACTATATTCTCACTGCAAATACTCCTTTTAGAATAAGTCCTAGAAAGACAAATTCTATGGCACGTTAAAGCGTACAGACAAATCGGTTTCAAATAAAAATTTTGATAAAGAAGATGAGTAAATGACCAAAATAATCATAATAAGGAGGCAATGATCTAGAATATCACATGACATAATACTTCATAAAATTTAAGGAGTAGTTCAGGTACTTGAAAATATGAATAAAGAGATCTCTATGTCATGTTTTTATGAAAAAGATGGTAGAAAACGATATAAAATGTTCGTTGATTACATATATGATAATGTTAAATATATGAAAGGATCTTAAGTTTGAAGAAATAATTCAAGTAGAATTGGTTTTGTTGACCCATGTCACTGCATAGTTTTGAAGATTGATAAAAGACTGACCAGTTGAACCAGGTCCATCAGAGCACATATCTTGAACTAACTAGCTGGCACATGAATCGTATATGCTTAGGAGATGTTTTGAATATGAAATATCAATGAACCAAGAGATCGTCTCCTAATGCGAAAAGGTTTCAAACTGATCTGATTAATTGAAGTCGAATTCAGCAAGGAAAGTAACAAAAGAAAGGAAGTTGAGTTTGGTTCGAATTGGTTCACCCAGGTAGAGTTGAACTAGAATTGGAAGACAAGCTCAACGACTGACTCTATAAATACTTGATGTATTTCTACTGGAATTCAACACGCACAAAGCTGAAGTGAATCAAAGTCTGAAAGCAAAATTCCCGGAGTTATTTTTGCTAGCAGAATCATTATGCGATGCAAAGACTACAGTTCAACTAGAAGAACTAGTTCCATATTATTGATTATTGAGTATAGTTGATTGTAGTAGGAGTTTTTAATATTGTATCTTTCAGTTTTCATATAAGCAATTGTAATAGGTACGTATTGTTCAAGTTAGAGTTAACTTGAGGTGTGTAGAAATTAGCTAGGGGCTAGTTACTACAAAGGGATTAGAGTTAGTTCTAGGATTACAAAAGAGTTTATTTTGTAAGTCCGTTTGGCTCAGTTGAGCAAATCCTACTGAGGAGTAGGTCGTGGTTTTTTCACTTTTTGAGCCATGTGTTTTTCACGTAAAAATCTCTGTGTTTTTAATTTACTGCTTTTTATTATTCCGCAACAATAGTAGTTGGAACACCAAGAAGAACCAGGTTCTTCTACTGAGACAACACTCAAAAATTAGGTACCACACAAAGTAATCTATCTTTTTGTATGGTATTGAAGTCTAAAACAACAATTGGTATCAGAGCAGGTTATCCTTGAAAGGCTAACACCTTGGAGAAGATCAAGATGAGTGCACCACCTGAAAATTGGAAGGTCAATCAACTGCAAGGCCACCACTCTTCAATGGCCAGTACTACTCATGGTGGAAAAATAGGATGAAGGATCACCTAATTGGAGAAGACTATGAACTCTGGGACATAGTCACTGATGGTCCTCTAGCTACCATGATGAATACTACTGAAGGTATAGATATACCAAAGACAAGAGCTAATTGCACTGCTGAGGATCTAAAGAAATGGGAGAAGAATGCAAAGGCCAAAAAGTGTCTAGTATGTGGAATAGGTCCAGACGAGTACAACAGAATCCAAAGATGCACCACTGCCAAAGAGATTTGGGACACCTTGCAAGTAGCCCATGAAGGAACACCTCAGGTAAAAAGGTCAAGAGGTACTCTACTATACTCTCAGTATGAAAACTTCACTATGAAATAATGAGAGACTATCCAAGAGATGTACACAAGGTTCACAACCTTGACTAATGAACTAAAGTTTCTTGAAAGAATCATTCTTGAAGAGGACAAGGTTGATAAGATCCTAACAGGGGTCTTGCCTATTTCTTGGGAAAGCAAAATCACTGCTATCTAGGAATCCAAAAATATGGCAACCCTCAGATTGGATGAGCTAATTGGAAACCTCACTGCCTATGAACTGAGAAGACAGACAATGAAGATGGATGATCCAAATAAGGAGAGGAGTCTAGCCCTAAGAATCACTGAGGGAGCAGATCTGGAAGATGATAATATGGCCATGATCACCAAAGAATTCAGAAACTTTCTCATGAGGAAGAAAGACATCTCTAGAGGAGGAAACTACAACAAAGCAAAACCTCCTGAAAGACCAACCAACGAGGGATGCTATAAATATAGTAAGACTGACCATCTCATTAAAAACTGTCCTCAGTGGGAAGTAGAGTGGAAAAAAGAAAGATATGAGATAAGGAACATGAGGAAGGAACATGTTCAACTCGAGACAAACACAACGAAGGCTATGGTTGCTGCTTGGGGGGAAAGTTTAGATGAAGAATTAGAAGATGGGGAGACTGAAGATCATGCGCTCATGGCAATTGGAGAATCTGAAAAGGAATCACATGAAGAACCAGAGGTTCAAGTGAGAGGAGGTAGCCATATTTGGTACTTGGATAGTGGCTGATCAAAGCATATGACTGGGAACATGGAACAGTTCCTTTCACTTGAAAGTCTCAAAGGAGGAAATGTATCCTTTGGAAACGGAAATAAAGGTGAAATCATTGGGGTTGGTAAGGTAGGTAAGGATGATACACGATCTATTGAACATGTGTATCTAATAGATGGCTTGAAATATAGTCTGATCAGTGTATCACAACTATGTGACAGAGGTAACCTGGTTGCTTTTACTTCCACAAAATGTTTTGTGATTAACCTGCTTACTGACAAGATTGTTTTGCAGGGAAAA
>ML394281.1:0-23080 GCA_005239525.1 Nicotiana knightiana | reverse complement strand
TTACAAATACGTCCATTTCTAAAACAACCACCCCCCCCCCCCTCCCCACCCCACCCACAAAAAAAAAAAGAAGCGAAATTCGTTTTAATATTAACATGATTATTACCATATCATGCGCCTCAAGCTTTTTTTTTTTTTTGTTTTTTTTGTTTATTATCAATCAATTTTTGTAGCTAAATGGAGACATCACATATAGGCTGCAATAACTCTTTTCATTCAGATATTACTACATTCACCTTGGACAACAATTTTTTAGAGAGATTTATTTTTTCCACTTACAGTTAAGAAAATATATTTTTACATCTATTATATAGAAAAGGAAAGATGGTCGACCAAGGGCATATATGTCATTTCAGAAAATTAAAACTCTTACATTATTTGTAATTCTTAAATGCAAATTGTCATTGATCCCATAACCACAAAACTCCTTTAAATGTTCTATTCATTAAACTACTTTAGCAGAGAATACTGCATGCAAATAATCATTTGGAACGTTCCTTTTCTCATTTGATAAAATTATTAAATTTGGTTTAGTCAACTAGAAGTTTCCGGAGAGAAAGTGAACTTAATTTTTAAATAATAGAGCAACAAGAAGAAATATCGGTAAATATTTACAAGATTTTCGTATTTACCCATAGTGTTTTAAAGCAATTTAAAAATTAAAATTAAAAGGTTTTCATCTAGCCATACTATTTGAACGTGATTTCAAACTAGAAAATTTCATATTCAAAAGCAATTTTTAAAAGTATAGTTTATTAAATTTCAAAAGTTAATTTAAGTGATGAGATTTGTCCATACTGTATTAGGGAGCTATCTCTTATATGCTTAATTGATGTGCAAATTTAATCTATATGGTTTGAACTCATTCTTCCCCAATAAGTTTTCATTTATCAATAAATTATCGTATACATTATTTGTTATAATATTTATATTTTTTCATTATGAAAATTAACATATAATAAATCTATAGAAAAATAAAAATATTTCTCTTATCTCCTTAATTAAAGAAAGAAGTAAAATCCTTATAATACTTTAGATATAAATGTTTAATATTTTATCATCAGTTAACATCATTTTAAATGATTCGTAATAAATATAATTTGAACTAGTATATTGAATTACTACAATTTATATCATGTTAATATTTGTTTAGTACCTTTAGTTCTCTTTGTTTGAAGTAGTAATTGCCTCTTTAAGGGATGCAAGTCCCCTTGGAAGTTCTCTTTATTTACTGTACTACAAATTTCTCTTGATTTTGTTGTATACAAGACATGAAGTAAAATCATAGTAAGTTTTTTTTTTTCAATCTTTTATCGTATTGTAAAGAATGATGTTGTTCGTGTTAACTTTCATCAAGTAGCTGATCGTTCCCACTGTTGAAGCTCTTGCGAAACCAATTTGGATGTATTCAAGAATTGTTTACAGATAGATTGGTAAGCTTCTTATTCTAGAAAAATTTGTTAATAAAGATGACACGTGTAGCTTTAATGTATTCTCTTGTAAAATATTCAAATACATTGAAAAAATAATACCATTAAAATCAAATTTTCAGTTTGATGTTTATGTTTAATAGAATGTTAAAAATGAGTATTATTACACGTAATTTTTTTACGTTAATTGGAGCAGCTTAAACAAATTATAATTTATTATTTAATTTTAAGTAAATTATTAAAATAAACTAATTATAAATTGTGCTCCTCAATATCATTCTCTATTCATGATTAAATAAATATAACAAGGATAAATTTATTTAATTAAGCCCTAACAAATATTAGAAAAAATTAATTGAGTCCTAATAAATAATAAATTTAAGACTACATTGTTGGACCCGGGCTTTTCCTCATCTAGTAAATATAGTAGTTCTTTTGGTATCAATTACTTAAGCTTGTTATATAATCATATTTCATGTATGTCTGATTTTACCATAGCAATTATCCCCACAGTAAATTCGTCTAAACAGAATGTATCTAACTTACTTATCCCCCAAGAAACGTGCCAATTTATTCATTACAAATAAGTCAACTAAGCCCATAGTCAAACTACTAGACTAATAAACCCTTATAAATAACCTACCCAATGGACATGGAGTTCCTCAATTAATTCTTTCTTTTCCAACTAAAACCAGTTAACCAACTCTCCTTCTCTCACCAAGAATATTTTCAACCAAAAAAAAGAATCACCATTGTTTCTCTTCTTTCTGTTTGATACTTGATTGGCAAGGTCAGGGCCTTTCTCGCTGAGGGCATCTGATTTTAAAGTCTATTCTTATTCTTAAACCAAAAACATATCATTGCAAGAAAATCATGGTGGTTCTACCAAAAAAGAGAGAAAGAGAAGGAGAATTTCGAACCAATATAACAACAATGGCAAATTACTTGATGCTTTTTTCAAGCCAAGAAAATCATTTTGACACGATCAACAATTCTCCTAGTCGAGTTTTCGAATGCAAAACTTGCAATAGACAATTTTCTTCATTCCAAGCTCTTGGAGGTCATAGAGCAAGTCATAAGAAGCCAAGATTAATGGGAGAGTTGAACTTCCATCCGTTGCCAAATTCTCCACCTAAACCAAAAACACATGAGTGTTCAATCTGTGGGCTTGAGTTTCCAATAGGTCAAGCTTTAGGTGGGCATATGAGAAGGCATAGAGGTATGACAAATGAAAATAATATTCAAGTTCCTCATCATGTTGTAAAGAAATCGAATAATAGTGCAAGAGTTTTATGTTTGGATTTGAACTTGACGCCATTGGAGAATGATTTAAAGTTCACGTTGGGAAAGTCAGCTCCTCATGTAGTTGATTGCTTCTTGTAATTAAATTGAATACTGGACAAATAAATCCTATCTACACGCTATTTTTTTTCTTTTTCTTTTTTTGCCCTTCCTTTTTAATTTCTCTTATGGATCCTGTACTAGATAGATAGGGATTTATTTATTTGTTTATACGACGGATAGGGCTGGACTGAGGTACAACATGCGAAGCGTGGTCAATTGATCGCTGCAAATGTACACGATGTATGTAGATTAAATATTACTTCTTATATATTTATTAAATCTTAGAATACTCTCAGTGGAATTGTTGGCTTCACATTAGAGCCTCCCCTTGTCGATGCTTTCTAGTTTCTGTTGAATGATAGCAAGGGGATTTATTTATTCATTTACATTTTCAACTTGGATTGCACTTAAAATCAGAGGCGGGCCTATATGGTAAAGAGACGGGTCACATGCACACAAAGTTTTATAAAAAATTTATATATACATGTGTATATTTTAAAAAAATAGTGATATATTAGTAGTGACATCATATATACAAAGCAAATTTTAGTTGAGTTCAAAAGTGTATCGGCGATCTTCAAATTCTAGGTTGGCCTGTGCTTAAAACTGTTCTATGGTATCAATTTTTTTTCTTTTGGAGATCTTTACACAAATAGTTGATTGGATTCACAATTTACTTTTTCTAGGCGATATATAGATTATACATTAATTATATAAAGTTATACACAAATATATATAATTATAGACATATTATATATTCATCAATTATATTGAATTTAAATAATTGTATGGACGGGTATTTAGGTTAATTCTTCTGGAGAAGAACACTTGAAGGATTCTTAGCTCGTACCTCCTCTCGACTACTCCTTATCTGACTTTTCTTAAGAATTAATAAGCCCCCATTCAAAATAAATATAGCAAAACCCAAAGGAATAATAATGGCGTGAACGGCCAAGTGCTAGTTTCGTTTTAGGTTTCACTTAAAATTTTATTAGAGTAAACATTAAATGTTTGATTTACTCATATTTAAACTATATATCATAAAGAAATTTATATAGTTCACATCAAACATGTCCTAATATATAATGGGACTTAGTTTATACTTTATACTAGTTTGTTTCCTCAATTTATTTATTGTAACACTACTAGAAATTCAGAAAAATTCGTCTGATGCATGTCAACCAACGTTGGCCGGTCCAAAAAAACGACCAAAATACCGTCCAACGCGGATGAAAACTACAAAAAAATAATAATATTTTTTTAAATGGCATACCGACTAAAGATGGTAGGTAAAAATTGGAGCAATTACCCGGAAAAAAACATTACTTACCGATATCATCGGTCCGTAAATTGGTCAAACATTTGACCGCAATAATCGTACTTGCTTAGTCAAAGCACTTTTTTATTTACCGACCAACATATGTCGGTTAGCTTGAGCCACATTTTAAATTTTAGTAATTATATTATTATTTAAAATATTTTATAAAATTTAAAGTAGTCATGACCCCAAATTTTTACCTTAGGATGTTGTGATGACACCTAATCTCTAAGACTAGATAAGCCTAACACATGTTGATTTAATAACAGAAATAAACTATTTAATCATTTATCATAAAAAATTAAATGACATACATAGCCGCAAGCAGTCAATAATTATACATTTCCCAAAATCGGTAGTACGGAGACATAAACACTACTAAAACACACTAGAATTTCTAAACACAATGTTATTTTGATTTACAATTTAACAGTAGCATAATGAAGTAAGATGGTGACTTCGAGACGTGTGAATGTCAAGTAAGTATACCTTGAAGTCTCTCGCCGCGCAAACGCAACTCTCAACAACACAATCAGGATACCTGGATCTGCACAAAAATATGCAGAAGCGTAGAATGAGTACACCACAGCGGTATCCAGTAAGTATCAAGCCTAACCTCGATAGACCAATAACGAGGCCAGGTTAAGACACCAACTAGACATATAAACCTATTCAAGATATACATAAGCTAACAATGGAAAGGACATTACGACGGAAAAATTATTAATCTACAACCAACAATAAAGTAATAGAAACACAAACGACAACAAGTAGTAAAGAAACAACATAATCAGAACACCTATGAGATGTAAATGAACTCAAATAAGGAAAAACGGATGACAACTCAAATAATGAAATCCCTCCAATGCATGAACTTACAACGAGAAATACCCCGAGGCATCACACCTCATAAACCACGAGTCATGAATCACAATTTTTAAATCTTACACATATGGCACCTCGTGCCCACAATAACAATCACATTCGAATGGCAAAGCCCCTGTGCTACCATATACTTTACAATCGTGACAAATATTAATTTAGATGAATGAAGGATATATTTAAATAACATAAATCATAATAAAAATCTTGAAAAAAGTAAGGTGTCAAATGAAATAATGAGTTTATTTTAGAAACCAAGTAAAGTAAAATAACATACTATTTGTACGAAATAGAGTATAGATGAGTCTAGTTTAGAAATCAATAAAATTGAGTAAAAGTATCATTTTGAACAAAGCAAAACATAAGTTAATAACGAATTAAATATAGAATTTGTTAAGAAAAATATGATAACAATTTTAAGTAAGGTAAACATCTAACAGGATGATGAGTATAATTTGAGAATCCAATTATAGTGAAAGTGTGATAACCATTTAGAATAATAAGGCACCAAGTGAGATAATAAGTTCTATCTTAAGAGGCACATAGACTAAAACATGCTAATAGTTCTTTTATTTAAACCATTATGTTACCAATAACTCAACAAAATATGATATAGTGACTCCACGCAATTAAATTCACATTGACAATTAATTCACCAAGTTATAATGGAGGCACAGATTGGCATGTTAAAGAAACACAACAAATCATGTATAATGTATGACTCACACCAGAAATCAAAATCGTTCCAACACTAAGACAACAACGAATAACCAAACACAATCAAAATGCGGATGAATGATTGACAGAAGAACGATGACCATTCAAATCAACAAGTTGTTCCAATATGGAATGTACAATGAAAATCACAACTGAGGTACCGCCTCGTATTCGAATTTCACAATTTCAATCACAATATTTTCTTATATCACCGCGTGAGCCTTACATTTAGTTTTGAAACTTATTTTTTTTGAAATAGCTACACGCGTTTTAGCCCACCTTATCTAATCACATGGCTTCAAGTAGTTCCCCTATTAACAACACGCTATCAAGCCCACCTTATCTCACTGCATGTGTATCAATCTCTAGCTTTATACCACCGCATGTGTATCAATATCACAAAACAGTCACAACTCGAACCACAAGTGCTCATATGCTACAACCTGCCACAAAGTCAACAACACAAATATTTTCACAATAAATAGCCAATGGCTCAACCACAATATGTACAAGAATTTCAACAATAACAAAATGAATGAGAATGCTCAACAAGGAAAGGTATCTCAACAATTAACAACTTCGCCTAAATGTGATAACGACTATTACAACTTCAACATTAACAACTCAACAAGATGATATTCCATGAAATAACAACTTCAATTAAAAACGATTCGACAATTAAGAGGTAACAAGATAATAAGGGCGGTAATAACTTCAACTAAATCATATAAGAGAAAAATAACAAGTAAGAGGTAGAACACGTGCTAAGAACGTCAAATAAAGCATGCTAGAGTAGATTAATAATGAGACATATAACATGTTATAACAATGCAATTAAATGCATGGAAAGAGCCAAGATAATTTAAACCGGTCAAATAACACATATAACCCCTATGCCCACTCCTTAGCTTGCGTACACGACTTTCAAATAATACAAATAGCACAATCAACCCAAATCCTAAGAGGTAGTTTCCCTCACACAAAGTTAGGCAAGATACTTACCTTAACTAGGCCAACTCAACTCTCCGAAATAGTTTCCCCCTAAAATTTGCCTCCATATGGATCAAATCTAACAAAAAATGACTTAATAACATCAAATAATGCAAGAGAAACAAATTACAATAAATAAAGCTATGATCTTTACATTGTCCTCAAAAAGTCAACAAAAGTCAATGTCGTGCTTGCCTTGGATTTCAAATCCAAGATTACCCCGAACCAGTACAAGCTCACATGAACAAAACTGACTCAATTGGTGTATGATAGCTCAACCAATTCGCCAAAAAATCGCTCTTGGGTGTTCATAACCCAAAAGTCCAACTCACACTAGTTGGGTCTCATAACTCCCGAAATACTCCTCCAAAACTCGCCAAATTTGAGTATGTTAACGTAGGAAAACAAGACCCCAAAAGGAATCGGGAAATAAACGCCTCTAACTCATATTTAATTTTTAAAATTTAGGACATAACCCTAGGTCTTGATTGAAAGAACTAAATGAGTTTTCAATTAAAATCATGGATTAAATCTCAAACCAAGGGCATGAATCAAAGGAAAATACTTAGGTTATGGTTTATAACTTTCCCCATGGAAGAAACTTGAAGAACATCCTTGAATTCTTCCAATTCCAAACTTTCAAGATGAGAAAAACTCCAACAACATTAAAAACCAAAAATGCCCGCCTGTTTTGCCTTGTTTCTTATGCCAAGTGATCCTGAAACTCACTTTTGATGCCTCCAATGGATTCATCATGAAATTCCAGTGAAGTTAGGATTTTGAATCACTCCATTTGACCTTATAAGGAAGGAGATATGTTGGTTTCAATATTTGAAAATTGTGTGTAGATTTTTAAATACAAATTCAGTGGCAATTTCGTAATTAATCTAAAAAATCTGGCAACCCAATTCTTAGTAAATGACCATAAAATCCTCATACGATGTCGAAACTTGATGATTTCAGTTACTATGATTCTAAAATTACGACATGGATATAATGATTTAGTCAAAACATGAATCAAAGGCCGTTTGCTTAATATGGTAACCTTTATGCTCAAATCGACGTCGAAACCGAAAACAATCACCATACAATCCAAACTTATCCAAAACTCATCGAAATTTAACCAAACTTTGTGGACATGTCCAAAATCTTCATACAAACTTATTGGAATAATTAAAACCCGATTTCAAGTTTGTTTACCCAAAAGTCAAAGATTGGTCAATCCTTCCAAGTTAAAGCTTCTAAAACTAGAATCATTCTTCCAAATCAATCTCAAACCGCTTGAAAACAATAACCAACCATACACGTACGTCATAATAAATAATATGAAGCTACTCAAAATCTCAAACCATTTAATGAAATGCTAAAGCTCAAAACAATCGGTCGGGTCGTTACATTCTCCACAACTTAAACATACGTTCGTCCTCGAACATGCCAAGAGTCGTTCCAAACCCATCAAATCGTCATATAACCTCATCATACATATAACCATGGGTGATCCCACGTCACCCCAATCTATATAAGCCCGAAAAAACCACCCGAGTCTTGCATCTATGCACCGTATAACTCTGAACAAGTTGTATCCATCCATAACCATATCTCAAGACATAATCACATGATGTGCCACATAACTCAAATACTCATAGCAATAACTTCTAACCGTAATAGCTGCTCGATAACCAACCTGAAACCGGTAACAACCCGCGTATCAACTAAAACCTTGTTTTGAACCTTTGTACATTGCCAATAATGAAAAAACATACATAAACTCATAACCACCTATCAGATTAACAAGTTGTGGAGCTCTCTTGTCTGATAAGAAACATAGCCAAAATCTAAGCCGACTACTGACACAATTTTTGCAAGAATATCTTAATCAAATCCGATGGCATTCATTTTAGGCCCAATAACCTCACCTCATCCAGCACAAGCTGCTCAACCGACCTGTCACATAAATCCTACTTAGAGCCACATACCATGCAATCTCTGCGCCAATGAACAATAACTCAAATATACCCAACGATGGAAAAAGAATGGAAATGAAGAAATCATCCCGCCAGCTCAACAGATACCACCACAAACTGCAATGCAATCAATCCGCCACACAAGAGGAAATATAACACACGTAATAAGCACAAGGATTATATCCTAGCATAACGCTATTGCGATGCATGACCCAATCCGACACCGGTCCACCTGGAATATGTTGAGCCATGATACTCACAATCAACAACCATAAGCATATCAACATCAAACACACGAAGCGCGTGACCATAACTATAAAGATATAGATATCATTATATACCAGAAACAGGAAGACTATAACCAAGGCACAATCAATCATTCAACACCCCAAGAGCTATCTTGCTCGAATTTCGCTACAAAGCCCAAACATAACTGCATCGGTATGCAGATAACCAACAGATCACAACCCATTGCAGCATAGGAGTGTAACACATGAGACATATTAGAACACAAATGTAATCCACCCTAACCGATAATATACCCATCCACAATAACTGTGCCGGGTAGATAAATCTGACCCGATTTAGAACACACATCCCTATTAGACCTACTAGTAGCCTCCAAATCAATTCTGATCCTTCCGAAGTAGGTAGATAGCCTCCCAAACGCGCAAAATAACATATCTATAGTACATACCATCAGTTTCAAACCTCTTAACATACCTTCACCGTTCACAACCATGGAACAATATACCTCAAGTACCTTTTTAGTCTTCAAATCCCTAGAATACTAGAATCTCCTTATCCGATCATAACTATACATTCAAATAACTGACACATTCCTCACATACGGTTAGCCCACGAGAAGTAATTCCATAATTCTTTTGTGCCATAGAGCAAAATCTGGACATCAACAAACGATCAACTAGGTGATTATCGTAATACCAGTCAGGCATCCACAAGTCAAAACACAATACGACTTCTAGAGTGCGCACTCTTCTTAGATGGTGTCAAGTAATGCTAGAATTCTTCTAAATATCTGAAATAATCCATGCTGTATAGAAATCGTGACCCCATCCAGGAAAAAATCATAACACACAACATGTTCCTTATGTCGGTCGCAGATGTCAAGCTCGAGTTGTGGTCGACACTATCAAGAACTCTTTGAGGCCAGTCCGCACATCACCAAGCCATTAGAAATGGATTTCCCCAACATAACCAAGTCACGCTAGCCGTCAAACCCAAGAGTATTTCCACAGAACAGTGGTGAAGCATTACCACACCAAAAAACCAGTTACCTTTGTTGCTATGCTGACCCAACGCCACCGAGCTGACCCATTTCTTCTAATCCTCCTCGACTTGTCTTTAGGTCAACACTTTCCTTTATCGGTACACAATGATCCTAAGTCAAATCTCGTTTCAGAAGACCCTAGCACGAACCATGTCGTTCAAAAACCCATAAATCATTGTATTTCCTCTAGAGCACCCAACGATGCTGCAACTGAGATACCCACTCTGAAGAGAACTTCTGTGATTCTAAAAATGTTTCTCTAACCTCTCTGATACTAGAATGTAGATCCAGCAATGATACAGATACACCGCAAGTTCCAACATCATCCCATGAAATTCTCAGATGTTAGTCATGTACAATTCCAGGGAGCCCCTCAACACCGCATATATACAACAAGATGAGTATAATTGATCGTCAATTACAATATAATGTATGTGTGTGTGTTTTTTTTTATTTGTGTGGGCGTGTGTGTGAAATGACTCATATACTTAATTATAACTTAGAAAATTAACTTAGATAGATGAATACAAAAGGTAAAATGTCTTGACCGATATTTATTAATCTATGTGATTTATAATTAGTAATAAAACGATTGAATATATAAGATGAAGCGTCTAATTCGAATAAAATAAACGTATTATATATATAGGTTTATTTTTTTAGTGTGATTGATTAATTATATATATGTGTGTGTGTGTGAGAATAAAATATATGCTTATAGTTTATTAAAAGTAAATAGTAAATATAATTAAGTTTATAAGATTATACCTATAGTTTATAATTATTTATTAGTATATATATATGTATATGTAAAAAAACTATATGCTTAATGTTTATAATTATTTTTCAAATCTTATAATTTTTTAAGAAATAATGATGGAATGGAATTAATATTGGAGATTTTTTATTTATCGGTCGGTTACCTGTGGTGAAACCCCAATCAACGGTCACTTAATTGTACCGACCGACTTTACCAAGCGAAGTCGGTCAGTAGATCTAAAATCAAGTTTCCCCCTCATTCTTCTTCTCTTCTCATTTTTTTTGGAACCCGTTCTCTGTCTTACCCCTCACACACACAACCCCTTCCCAACTCCTTCTCTTCTCCCTCACACACCGTCCCGTCCCCACTCCTCCGTTGCCACCCCAGCTACCTCTGTTCCAGGTGTTGACGCTGTCGCCGCTGCTACTGCCACCTCCTAGAAATTTTAGGTTTTGATTTGTATTACATTGTTTGTATAGTTGTATTTTTGTTACTTAGTTATGAATTAGTTAATTAGTATTTAAATTGATTGTTTAACTTTGAATTTTATTGAAATTTTAGGGTCTAGGTCTTGTTAACTTTGAATTACCTAGGGTGTAAATTGAATGATTAAATTTGTATTGAATTGAATAATATTACTCCCTTATTTCCAGCCTCTTCACAGATGCCTAGATTGTTTCCTCCACCACAGGGCTATAGCGAGCTGTCAAAAAAGAAATAGACTTATACTTTCATGTAGACATCAGGTCGTCCATCACAGGGCCACAAGACTATACGTCTGTCATACATTCCAGCTGCCTCACATCCACTTGGATCGCATCCATCTACATCTCAACCCAGTGGATCGCAGCCATCCATATCACAGCCACATGGGTCACAGCCATCTATATCACCGCCACATGGATCGCAACCATCTATGTCGCAGTCACAGGGATCGCAACCATCTTCATCATCTACTCCTTCCATTTCAGGACTTCGCCTGCGTGACTGTAGATCTGTGCCCCCTCCACACCATCTACGCATGCCTATTATACACATGTTGAGGATGATGATCCAGAGGTAGTGAATTATGATTGTTATGGAAGAATCATCACAGTCCCTAAAGGGAATGAGTAAGAGTTATTTGTTATTTTTTCATTCATTGTTTTATAATGATTTAACTAATAATTTCATGTGTTATTATTGTTAAATTGTAGGTTCAAATCGGTCAAGCAGACTACGAAGATAATCACGAATGCCATCAAAAAGATTTATGATGGCCCCTATACGACTTGGAGTGATTTCCTTACTCGCTGAGCAATTTTTAAGGTATAAATGTTCTTTTAAGAAGTTTAAGAATTTATATTTTCGATGTTTCCATCTAATATTTAACTTTTGATATTCAGAGTAAGTGTGTATGGGAAGACCTCTATAGAGAGGCAGTGGCTTCAAATTTTTATCATAAAGCCCGCAAGAGATTGACAGATCATTTCTCGGATGGTAGAAAAAAGAACAAGAGGACTGACTGGTGTCTACAACATTTATGCGCCGATTGTTAAGGCATTGGTAGACCGATGAGTTCTTAAAGAAGAGCGAACTAGGAAAGAAAGCCCGCTCATCCGAGAAGGGAGGCTCCTTGCACACTGGGGGTGCTATCAACATCGGGATAATAAGAAGAAGACCGGTAATTCCTTAAATTATTATATATTTTGTTTTTTAAGTATATCAATTCTATTTATTAACCAAATTAATTTATTTTCAAGAAAAAAATTATGGGTGTCCACTACAGCAAGATGAACTATTCAGGGAGATGCATATTTTAAAGAAAAAGAAAAACGCGGATGCAGATAGGTGGATCGAGGACCGCACAGAGACTACACATGTAAGCTTTCAAATTTCCTTATGAGTTATAATTTATTTTTTAAAACATTTTTTTATATAATAATTTAATTTAAAATAACATAGAGTTGCTACCAAAATATCACGAGGACTTCATTCATAGTCAGCCAACTAGTGAATCGGGCAAGCTGATGGTAGGATAGAATCCCGTGTTTTAGTCATAATTTTCACTCTAATTACCGTATTTTACGTGTGTTTTAACTTAATGTTAGCGTAGTTCACTTATTATGTATTTTATGCCTTTTAGGATGTGATTTCGAGTGGAGTAACAAGTTTGGAGCTAAAATGGATGATTTGGAGCTTTGAAGTCTGAGTAAAAATCCAAAAAATTAAGTAGGGATCCTGTTCGGAGGTCTAGGACCATGTGTGGCTGTCAAAAACTGAGAAAAAAAGATTACTCTGGCAAAAATGCATTACCACATCGCGACATGTGCCGTGGGGTGCTAGCGCAAAATTCCTACAGTGTGTAAAAATCAATTCTCTGAACTTCTCCACAAGCGCACCGCGTGGGACGACGTATCATGTGTCGTGCTTGTGGAAATTTTACAAAATATTTCTCCTACTTTGGCTTGGAAAGGATAGTTTCATCTGGGCTCATTCCTACATGGTATAAATATACCAAAAACACGATTTTTAGAGGACTTTTGACCTTGGAAGCTTTTGGAGAGCATTGGAGGCTACAAGACACAAGATTTTATCATTTTTCCATCAATCCAATATCGGAGTTTGGATTGTAACGTTAGATTGATGTTTTATTACTCTTTAATTATATTTGTGATGAATTTCTCCATATCTATAGAGTAGTATACCTTAGGGTTTGACATGATTTGGTGACTTGATTGTTATCTATGGATTTGATTATTGTTTGATTGCTTGGATTTATTGGAGGAGCCTTAATATAGTTGTGATTTTATTATTTTTAGTGTTTAATTGAAATAGGAACATCTTACAGAATGTTATTGCAACACATGCCTTAGTTTATTTTGGTAATTCTTTGAAGTAATCGAGAGAGCTTTTTGAGTTACCATTTAAATTAAGATTGAGAAATATTCGCGAGAAGTTTCTCTTAGATCAATCCTACTAATAGATTCTTGCAAGTTTCACCACACATCACATTAGTTTATCTGAAAGATTTAGATTTAAGCAAGAGAGGAGTTTGAATCGGAAGTATAAGCTAATCACCCATTGAATTCATGAGAATCGGTAGAATCTCAAGAGTGAAATATTACAGTATCATATCCAGAATAACTACCTTACACCTATCATGTCAAAAACCTTATTTCTCACATTGATAAGAAACCAATTCTGCGAATATCTAGTTCTTAACACTCAGTTGTCAATTTCATAGTTCGTAACATTCCACTCAAGTTTTGATCATCCTGAATAGTAGTTAAACTAGGAATTATTAGAGCATTATTAGAGCATTGTTTAAATCCAATCCCTGTAGAGACGATAATCATACCATATTATCATTGGCTAGCGAGCATCAATTTTGTATTGTGATTGTGCTCGTCGCAATCTAATCAAACCTTCAGATGAGGATGCTGAAAGAATTTTGTTTGGGGTTGTTAGCGGTCCAAGAAATGGGAAGATATACGGGCTTCCTGAGAAAATATTCCATCGCTACAGGTGTGGAATTCAAGGAATAGGGACTTCATCATAGGGCGGGGCACTTAATAGGGAGACACTCTCAGCTATGCATGAGAAGGTGACAAAGCTTACATCCGAGCTTAAAGCGGCCAAGGAAAAAGAAAGGCTTAGAGATGCATAGTTTCTTGGTATACAAGCTCAGATAAGAACTCTCCTTTCTACTGGAGCTTTTTCATTGCCCCGGTCTCGTGAGTCATCAGCAGAGGCCCGACCTTCACGTGATCGTTCCTATCGTCCTCCGCGTGATTATTCTGCTCGTCCTCCACGTGACCGTTTTTCCTCCACATGACCGTTCTTCCTCCACATAACCGTTCTTACCGTCTTCTAGATGAAAGTTCATCAGATAGTGGTGATGCAGTAGAATATACCCCATGAACAGTAGTTTGACATACTTTGAACTAGATTAATTGAACTTTTTTCAGTTACTTAGTTTTTGATTGGTTTCGAATTAGGATGTTCAATTGAAATTGTTTGTTTAAAGGTTTGATTGAGATGTTTGGTTGGATATGAGTGTGTGGGTGGTTGTATTTGCGGTGAATTGGGAGTTATTTGTGGTGAATTGGGGGTTATTGGTATGTTGAATATGTATTTCTATTTGGAAGGTGGTTTAGTTACCAAAACAAGAATTTTCTACCAGAATTTATGCCCGGCAAACCGACCGATTTTGGTTGGTAAAGATTAAAAAATTGATAAATACTTATCAATGTTGGTCAGTTAATACAACTTGAAATTTAACACTACCAACCAATATCGGTCGGTAATTCGGATGATAATCTCCAGAAATCAAGATTACCGACCAACTTTGGTTGGTATTCTTAAATTTTAATTATTTGAATATTTTTTTTGCTATATCGACCAACGTTGGTCAGTAATTAATATAATATTTGATTAATTTATTTTTCTTTACTGACCGAAGTTGGTCAGTAAATACGATTATTAAATTTAGAACACAATCCAACTTTGGTCGGTAAAATAAATTATTAAAATAATACACTGAACATTAATGGTCGGTGGGCCAATTAAATCCTCAGATGGTCGTTTACACTGACCGATCGATGTTGGTCGGTAATTTCTGACCGACTTTGGTCGGTGTGCTCTACGGACCATTCAAATGCCGATCACACGTAATTGGTCGTGTAACGACCCGACCGATCATTTTTCTTTCTAGATCCCTGCTCCCTTAAATAAGACTCCCCGTATGTGAGAATACTGTTTTATGACTTGCCGGGATGGTTAGTTTAGGTTTGGAAGGGTTCGAGTTGGAATTGGAGCACTTAGTTCCTTAATATTGGCTTAAAAGGGTTGAGTTTGACTTGGGTCAACGTTTGTAGTAAATGACCTCGAAATCGGGATTTGACGGTTCCTATATGTTTGTATGATGATTTTTGACTTAGGCGTATGTTCAGATCAGTTTTTGGATTACCCAGAAGTGTTTCAGCGCTTAATATTGAAAGTTGGCACATTGAAGGTTCTTCAAGTTCTTTGAATTTAGTTTGGAGTAGGTTTTGCTATTATCAAGGTCCCTTTAGGATTCCAAGCCTGGAATAGTTCTGTATAGTAATTTAAGACTTGCACGCAAAATTTGGTGTCATTCGGAGTACTCTAAGTAAGATTCGGCGCGTTTGGAGTAAGTTGGAAAAACTTGAAATTCATAAGTTGATTCGATTGGTTTTTGGGTGCGATTCTTAGTTTTGATGTTGTTTTACACATTCCGAGGGTGCGAACGAGTCCGTTTTATGTTTACTAACTTATTGGTATGTTTGGTCGAGGCCTCGGGGACCCCGTATATGATTCGGAGGGTCGACGAGCTAGATTGCTCTTTGGAGAAGAACCGAAGGTGGCTGGCATCTGGTGAGTTCGCACCTGCAATGGGAAGGGCTACAGGAGTGGCACCATAGGTGCGGCGTCTCACTCACAGAAGCAGAAAGGGAGGGAGTCAACGAGGTCCGCATAAGCGGTCTCACAGATGCAAGATTTGGCCGCATGTGCGGCTAGGAGTGGCTCGTGCGTGTTTCGCAGATTCGGAAAATCGACTGCAAGAGCGGTCCTGCAGAAGCAAAAATTCTTCCGCAGGTGCGGAAAAACCACTGGGTAGTGAGGTTCATTTAAGTCGAAGACTTAGGTACTTTTGGCTCATTTCTTTCATCTCTTGGGCGATTTTGGAGCTCTTTGAAGTAGGGTTTTCACCTAGAAATTTGAGGTAAGTAATTTCTATATGAGATGAGTTTAATACATGTACTTTTGGTAGATTCTTAGCACATAAATGTAAAAATTGTGGGTTTAGTTGAAAAATCTAGATTTTGATAAAAATGGGATGTAACCACGAAAATGATTATGGAATTGGGTGAAAATTATATATTTGAGTTAGTGAGGTTAGGGGTAACAATTATCTTCGAAAATTTTTGGAATCCGGGCACATGGGCCCGGGGGTACATTTTAGGAATCTTCCGATTTGGGTTGGATAATTACACTAGTAGTTAAATTATGAACTTGTGAATTATATTGATTTAATTTATATAATACTTGGATAGTTTCGGGTTGTTTGTCATCAAGTTGAAGATTTAGATGGACTGGAAGTGAGCTTAAGAACAAGGTAAATCTCTTACCTAACCTTGTAAGAGGGAACTCATCCCCGTAGGTGTATCTTGTTGTGTACTACTTGTGTGGGGGTCTACATATGCACTAGATAACGAGAGTCCGTGCGTAGCTATATTCCATGAAATATTTGGGTAGTCTTAGGTCAACATCATGCGTTAATTGTATTGTTATGTTTGTTATGCATATTAATTATCTTAAATTTAGCTGGAACTAGGGATTTTAAAGTTGCAAATTTCCAATTTAGATTTCTTATTTTTCGGGAAGAATTGTGAAATACATAATAACTCAGAGAAATCTATGTCCACTTGTGTCTCAAGTATTTCCGCAAGCAAGGTAAACTTCTCTACTCTCATGAGAGCGGGTCGTTCATCTCGGCAGTATAATAGATGCATCTATGGTCCCTAGCGTTCGACCCTCGGTAGTGCACACAGTGTTTTGGATTGGGCCGTACGACCTCGGCATAAATCGTGCGTGAAAATACTCGGAACCCGATTACACTTGATATTATGTTATGTCTTGAAAGATTATAATTTCTTTAATGACCGAAATTGATTTGGAACTAGTATGTGATGGGGATTTTGGAATTTATTATCAGTTAAAGGATCATTTATTCACTGATTGCCTTGTATTATTTTTATTATTCATGTATTTCATGCCTATTTAGAATTTTTTTATTTTATTATTGGCCCATAGTAAGTGTCAGTGTCACCCCCTCGTCACTACTTCTTCGAGGTTAGACTGGGTACATCTTGTTTATGTACTCATGCTACACTGCTGCGCTGATCATGCATGATCTAGGGCAGGTGCATCTGGCAGTCATCCAGGCGCGCACCCACGTTTCTCTGAGGTTTATTTGTGAGCTGCTCTCTGAGGCCGCTCTGCAGCACCCGCAGTTTCTCTTTTTTATTTACTTTCTGTCTACTCTATTTCAGACAATAGCTTAGTGTTTTGTATATTCTACTAGTTGCTCATACACTTGTGACACCGGGTCTTGGAAATATGCTAATAGACTTTATGGCTTTTGAGCATTTATTTCACTGACTTCGCTCTTTCATTAGTTTTCACTTTACTTTATTAAAAAAATTTACTTCTCACTTATTAAGTAAATAAAAAAAACCAACTACTTTGAAATTATTAAAAATAATAAATACACGGTTAATTCATCATTGGCTTGCCTAGCAGCGATGTTGGGAACCAACATTGCCTATAAGAGGAATTGAGTTGTGACAGGTCGCGTGTTGGACGCTTATTGCTCATTACCGACTGAAATAGATCGATGTTTTTGGACGGTTTTTATTTTTAGTTGTGTAATACCAATACTATTTCTTATAGAAAATTAGAATAGCACAGGCCTGTCTTCAATTTATACAAGAGAAACATCTTTTCTCTTTAAGTTTTCTCAAATTCTTTATTTTATGTATAACTATAATTAAGGTGAGAAGGAGTGACCTCTGAAATATGAAAGTCATACATTTAGTTTAATCTTAACAAAAAGTCATAATCATTAAATGAGGTGTAATGTCAATCAGGCCAATTAGACAGTGTGCTTTTCACTATTAACGACGTGGAAGTAATAAGTCTGCCAAAGAACAGCCAGTTTTGATAATTTCTTTAAAAAGCCAAATGGCTCTGCTGCATAACCGAGGTTAATTTTTTTCACAATAAGAAATTGGTATGTAGCCTTGGCCATGAAATTTCTTTTGGTAAAGAGCAATTTACCCCTTTATTTAGGAAATATATCCATCACGAATCTTATTTAAACGCATCAGCGAGCTATTTTATATAGAAAACTTTAGTTAAATCGGGTAAATAAATTTGTATTATAGAATGTGTAATAAAGAAATCCCAAAAAGAAAATTGCAACTACGTTGTTCCTTACTAAAAAAGAATTAGTATCGTCTTGCTGCTGACCTTGCATATATAGGAATGGCCAAATAGAGATTAACTCTGAGTTGCTTCTTGGAGAAACAAAATATGATAAAGTTGAAAAATACAATTTTTTTGTTTGAACAACTCAAGTTGAGTATCAAATTAAAATCAATGTAATTTTCTAAGCATATGACAACTATGAAACCTATGGTATGACTTGTCCTTTTGCTAAGTACACAATTAGTGACGACTCATGATGCTATCACTATTATTAGTCAAAGCACTTAATTAATAAGTGAAAAATCACACAATTTCTCAAGAGTCCTTTGGTAATGATTATCGCTAAATTATCATTAATTAATTATATATTATCACCTAGGTGAAAATAACATGTGCGGATAAGTTTATCATTCCTTGCGTAATGTATCAGTAAATCTGGGATAAAAATTTAATACCACCTTAGTATTTTGTTTGGTTAGCAAATCTGGGATAAGTTATCCCAAGATTAAAATTAATACCGGGATAACTTATATCTTGTAGGGGAGGGGGTAATTAGTGTCGGGATAATTTATATCCTCTTCTTAAAAATTATGCAAATGTCATTTTTAATACAACATACCAAACAATGGATAAAAAATAATCTCAGCATAACTAGTCCCAACATAACTTATCTCACAATAACTTGTCCCAGCATAACCTATATTCAAACAAAACAACCCCTACAAAAATTGTGATTATTGTAGACTATTCTTGTACATGTATATCCTATATTCTAAATCGTCGTTGAAGGTTAGGCTATTTGAGGAGAAATATTAGTAAAAGAAAATGTTCCTTAATCTAGAAGGAGAAAATTGTTCCCTAACAAGGCAAACTAAAAAAAAGACAATAATCTTGGAAATTTTACCATCTAAGTGACCTTAATTTAATTGCTGCCTTTTCTCTTTGACACATAAGCACTCAGAAAATCTTTATGTGCACACTTTACTCACTGGCGTTGATCAACTCAACAATTAACTTAGAAAAACAAAAACAAAAGTTTTTAAAATTGCTTGACAACATTATCTAAAACTTATTAGCAAGATGATTTGGTATTGTTATTTACTTAATTATGTGGACTATTAAATACTAATAATTCATAATTTGAGAGATAGTACTGGATAATGTCACATCCCTTTTTTACCCCCAAAAGATATGTGTTACACATTGTGGGTCAAAGAGTTTTTTCAATTAAAGTGACAAACTTGAGTATAGATTATTTTATTTACAGAGTCGCCACTTGAAATTAATTTTTCGATGTTCCAAGTCACCTTTTAATTAGAACCCCTAGTCAAAGGAAGGTTTGACTCTATTATTAATTGGTCTGCGAAAACAAAGTCCGGATAAGGAATTTTGTTGACCGGGGAGAAGATATAAGGTATTCCCTGTGTCCCGTGGTTCTAGCACGGTCGTTTTATTGATTTAAACTGGGCTTGACTTAATTTTGGACAAAACTGTGATTTATATGATTTTCATATTTTTTTTTCTATGTCCGCTTTTATTGCTTGATTATTGAAATTATTAAAGGATGTTTTGAATAATAAGATGTCATACCCATATAAAGCAAGCGAATGCGCGATCGAGACGAGATTTATTAGTTTTTTTGTCATAACAGCGCTACACAAGCAAACCCGCAGTCATGACAAGTTATTACTTTGGGAAAAAATTACTACATGTGAGAAAATTAATTTGAAATTCAACAAATGTCAAGTATCGCACTACGCCGGCGAATTCGTGGTTTTAGTAAGTGATTAATTAAATTAAAAATTAGCTAAAACTAATAGGTATGGTATGAGATTATTGAATTAATTATTGAAGGTTATACATCATCCTACACAAGTGAATCCGTGAATGAAAAAGTTAAAGAGCACTTATTAATTGTCTAGTGTTTAAAATAATTTATTAGTGACTAAGTTATTAAGAAAAATAACTTACACTTAAGAGAAGATTATTCGACTAACTTAGTGTTAAAGATTTTGGGACAACTTAAAGTATAACATTTATTGAGTATAGATAATGGACCTAAAAAGCTTTCTAGCGATTTCTTTGGAATTAAAAGAATAAGGCAAAGAAAAGGCACGTATGTGATTATTAAAGCTATTCATAGCCTAATATTGGCCAATGAAACGAGGCAACAAATATTTTTGGAGCCCAATTCCTTTCATTTTGGTACTTAACACGTATACCCTAACATGCAACTTTCTTTTATATAACTGAACCAAACCAAAGATATTAGCATGAATATGTATAAATATTTTAATGAAAACTCACGAAGGAAGTCAAAAAAGAGGTTAGGTAACCTAAACTCAAACATAGAAAATGAACTGATGAATGAACTTTAATCACTAGAAGTAAGATGTGAATGAAAATCTACATTACCTTGTTCGATATAGACTAAGTTGAATACAGTTTCGACAACAATGTAAAGAAGAATTGATCATTTAACTAAGTTCCAAATAAGTTGCTAAAAGTATATATATCCATTAGATTTCTTTTTTTTTTTTTTTTTTTTTTTTTTTTTTTTGTAGAGATAACTAAAATATATCGATCATTTGTGACAATTTCATACCGTAAAATCGATTTTCATAGGAAAGTAGTCATACTTGGTCATATTTAATGCAAAACATAAAATTAAACTTGAAACATAATCGAACATGATGTTATTTATCGGATATATATACTTAAAAGAGTAGCATCGACATTATGAAGACATGCAAGTTTTCTCTATAACGGAAAGAGACTTTACAAAAATATGTCAACTGTTGCGTAATTTTCTTTAATAAATATATAAACTATGCACACTAGAAAGTTGATTAAGAAAGGAAAAGTTTCTTGAAAATGTATATTGATATAGAAACATCACCACAAGTCTCGGGTTTGATCTCTCGATATGGAGTTGCTTTTTAAAAAAAACGTTTTAACCCTCAATGTTTGATTTTTCAACATGAATCCAAATTTAGCCGAGTCCCAATAAAGAACCAACGTCCATAAATTTTTATTTTAAAAAAAAGAAAGATATGGCATAAAACTACACGTAAAGGAGTGATCGTAATAGTTGACTAGCCGACTAACAGTTGTGCAATTGATCTTTTATTGTTTAACCAACAGTATTAATACGAATATACCTAGCCAAACCGTATTCAATATTCCAATACTACTCCTTATAGTATTATTATCAGAATAAGTAGAATAATACGACTGTTCCATTAAGAAAGTAAACTCCAGAAAATAATATAGTAATCCATCTCTGTACAAACAAGTACGAACAGGTACAGATGTAGACATACATATTTTCATATTTGAGAAAATATTTCTTTTTTTATTATTGATCTTTCTCAAGACTTATCCTCTATATACAAAAATGTCGACATAAGATAACTCTATTTGATAAATATTGCTATCTCATGTCAACCTATATAACATGAGATTATAATTTGAATACTATAAACAATTTGACTTCAGGCTGGATGTCATCCCTTTGGCACATTTATCTAATATTTTTAGCTCATTTTTCCCCTTATATATATATATGCACTGATATAAAAAGTTTGTGATAAGCATTAAACTCGGATAACTAACCTGCAGGTGCAACTACACGTAACATCAGCATACATAATTAATCACCGATATATAATCAGTAGAGCTATCAATATGAGCCGGGTCGGATTAGTCCAATCCGTAAAAATTGCACGGGGCGCCCTATTTAGGCGTCTCTCTTTAATTTGTACCCGCTTTGTTTTTATGTTTGCACCGGTACCCGTTTTTTTGTTAAAAGTCTTTCGAAAAGACAATATTACCCTTTTACAAGTAGTCAAGCTTCCTCTACTTCCATTCCTATACTATGTACTCACAAATACTCTCTTTCTCTCTCTCTCCCGTTCTTCGCTTACGATCGTCATTGTGCTTTGATATTCATCGCTTCAACTGTTTGTTCTCCAACAATATTATATATAATCACAGGTACATTACAGTTATTTTTATCTTTTTTTTTTTGATACTCATGTTTTATAGGGTTAACTAATGGTACTTTTCGATACATTTTGGCTATGGAGAACTTGAAGTGCAGCATGAAGTTGGTTCATTGCTTGTGCCTTTCTCGTATATTCACCAATGATCGAGACTCCATCAGTTTCAAGATTTTTGGTCATAATGTATCGTTCACCCTTGAAGACTTTCACATTATGTGCGGTTTGAAGATCACCGCACATAATGTTGAAAAACCATCCAAACGCGAGAGCACAATCTTGAAAAGATATTTTGGTAGTCCAAGGGTATTACCTTGAAGGACACTCGAGATTTTATGTCTCGTAATGAAATTCAGAAGGACGATGCAAATTTCACCCATGTATGCGA